>FIZU01050757.1:0-13315 GCA_900064475.1 Pseudococcus longispinus
CCCCCCCCCAGAAAAACTCCAAAAAAAGTTTGAGACTTGCAAAATGGTCTGAAAAATGAGAAAACAATTTTTTTCGTGCCAACGCCAAAATTATGCTTCCTGTTGGCGGTTTGAATTTTTCAAAATCAATTTTAAAGTCATGGTAGGGGTAGGAAAAATCTGAAAAATTTCAAAACGTTCCCCTCGCGTAACTGTACCCACATATCAAGTTTTAGGAAAATTGATCAGAAACTGGCTGAGATAGCATATCACTATTTGGGGTCCAACTCCCAGGGGGTGAGGTAAAGCCGTAAAGGATTCCGCATAAGCTGTAAAATCTTATATTCTACCATAACAAATCTGAAGCCGTGAAAAAATTTTGAAATTCGGCCAAAGGCCGATTGACCCCCTTATCCCACACCAGAGCCTTTCCAACTTGGGCACAATACCTACCTATGTATCAATGAGAATTTTGAAATCTGCATCAGTACGAATTTCAGCTGAAAATTTTCATAAATTTAAACTTAGCAAGCTAATCGACTTGCAGGATTCCTCAATCTGAAATTGAACGAATGTTCGGGTAATCAAGGTATTAAAGATATCATCATGGGTTTACACTGGATCAGGGACAACATACGATCGTTCGGCGGGGATCCTGAAAATGTCACTTTATTGGGTAGCAGCAGTGGAGGTGCTTTAATCAATGCACTAATGTTATCACCTGCAGCGCAAGGTATCATTTTTTTTGCCACAAATTGACCATTTTTCAGTTCATCTCTTACAAAAACGACAACAATGATGGAAACTGAATTAATATCCAGTTTTGCTCACATACAGGTACATTTCACAAAGGCATAATAATGGGTTTACATTTAACCAATCCGATTTTACCTATACAAAATACGAATGAAAATCACGCTCGAGATATAGCCATGAATTTGGGTTACCGAGGAGATCCGAATGATAATAAAAAACTATTAGCTTTTCTGAAAAAAAAAGACCATAGAGGAGTGATCGCACAACAAAGAGAAGTTCAAAAGACACTTCAATATGTATTTAATTGATATTTATATATAGAGAACCATCTTCGCATCAAGGAATCTTGTCTCATAAAAAATATTCCGTATTACAGAAAATGGCACCTTTATTACCTTGCGGAATATTCCTACCATCTTTAGATGCAGGCGTCGTATCACCAGTTTTACCAGAATCTCCCAGAAAACTGATCCAAAACATGGCCAAAATACCACTGATGGTGGGCTTTTGTGATAGAGAATCGGTTATGGGATTTTCTCGTGAGTATTGAAAATCATCTAGAAATTTCACAACCAGGTAATGCTGACCAATTAGACAATTAAGCATTTCAGATTTACATTAGACTGAAAATTGTTCAAAGGAAACAATCGAAAGCAGACTGAACGTAATTTTAAGACATCGTTTCGTCAGAGTCACTGGGGATGGGGATATAACCTCAGTGATGAAGATGTTGAACTGATAAACAACGAAATGGAATCATTCTATACCAAAGGAGAACCGATTGAAAAGGCTTCTTTATCTCTTAAAGTGGACGTAAGTCATATTCGTACTCCCCTCTCACATCCATGCCTCAAATACTAAATCGATATTTTATACGACTGTAGATTCAAACTGATATTATACTATCCGATGTTTATGATTCGCTGATCGATCCTGCGGCTGCCAATTCGCCGGTATTTGTTTACAAATTCAGTTTTGAAGGAGACCTTTTTAACATTAAAAGCATGCTATCGGCCACACTGGATGAACAGTTAGAAGGTTTCAGATTCAGATCTTTAATCACATTGACCCATGGACATTTTATCAATTTAATAATTATCTTTGTCAAGGTACTTTTCACGGTACCGACTTCTGCTACTGGAACTGCTTTGATGAGCCAACAAACAGTGAAACCAAACAAATGGTGGAAACTTTTACCAAACTCATTGTAACGTTCGCCAGAACTGGGTAAGAGGATCCACGTTGAAAACAAAATTCCTCTTTTTCATAACATTTGTTTGCAGAAATCCAAATTACGAACACTTGGCGGTTGAATGGACCCCGTCTACACCAGAGAACCCTTGTTATTTAAGTCTGAACAACTCGATTGTAATGAAGCAGGGCAAGCTAAACCACGAAAGATCAGAATTTTGGCATAGTATTGTAAAACGATTCCAAAAATGAATACCTACCTATTTAACAATGTTAGAAAACAAAAATACATAAGTTTTTTCAACCATCCACCCACATATTTGTTAATATCGGTTTAAAAGCCAAAATTACAATCCCGTTTGACCACAACCGTCAAAATAAATACTAGCACGAGTAAATCAGACCAACGTAATCTTTACAAATTGTCACTGGTATTTATAAATCAGCAGTCAGTCAATCGTACAAGTCCGCCCATGGAAACATGCTGTTATCGAAAGCACTAGACTGTAAAATGACATCTTCACGTACCCGTTGAACATTTGTAGCCTATTTCATTTTACACTTGTGTTTTCGTTCAATTTACTCATACAAAATGTCCGAAAGAATAATTATTTCATTAAAGGAAGGAAAAATCCGAGGAATCAAAGAGTCATCGACGTACTCCGGAGCAGAGTTTATTTCCTTTTATGGAGTGCCTTATGCCCAACCACCGACTGAAAATTTACGATTTAGGGTAAGCTAATCATACTCGTATACAATTACACGTAGGTACAGACTTCTACCAAATAATACTTTTGGTTTGAATTTCAAAAGGATCCTAAACCAGTTAAACCATGGAAAGGTCTTTACGACGGAACAACAAAAAAGCCAGGCTGTGCGCAGTTTTCACTCAAGTCATATGCATTTTTAGGAGACGAAGACTGCTTGTTTAATAATATACATATACCAAAGGTAAAATCTCACAAGATAGGAATTTGCTTCGCAAAGTGAGTCTGTGAGTTGAGGAAGTGCACGTTGTAAAAGATCAACTCAGTGAGTGTGTCTTCCAACTGTGGATTTCAGTTCCCCAAAATCTATTTTTTGTTATCATAGCCAAATGTTTCAATTTCAGTAACAAAAAAGCCTAATTTCTGACAAAATGTCTAAAATTCAAGTGTCGTTTTCTTGTCACGTTTTTCGCCAGGTTGGCCATAGTAAAAGTATTGAAGTACTATGCTAATAGTTTAGATACATTCTACTCGTAATCTAGATTTATTCAACCTCACAACCTTCTGCAACCATTATAAAGTGCACTACCAGTTACTTTAGAAAACTTCAAAAGGAAGACTCACTTTGTTGGCAAATCGCCCTTAGTACCCTCCATTCTACTGAACTCCATACATATTTTATCAGCTACCAGTCAAAGGGGAGCCTTTGAGACCAGTCATTGTCAACATTCATCCCGGAGCATTTTCGTTTGGTACACCAAACGGTGATCATTATGGATGTACCGAATTTGTAATGCATCACGACGTCATATACGTTATTATAGGTTATCGTCTCCATATTTTAGGTAATAAATGCAAAGCCATTTCCATTTAAATGCATTCTTTTCAAATTATGTTTTGCTTTAGGTTTCTTGAACTTGGGATTAAAAGAATGTACGGGGAACCAAGCCATCAAAGATATTATATTATCTCTGAAGTGGATCAAAAATAATATACAGGCATTTGGAGGTGATCCTGAAAACGTAAGCTTATTAGGAAGTAGCAGTGGAGGTGTGATTATCCATCTTTTGATGTTATCACCCGCAGCCAAAGGTAATCTTCGAATACATATCCCACTTGTAATTTTTTGACAGCAGAGAAGATAATTATTTGCTTTCTTCATACACCTTTCTGTTTCAGATCTATTCCATAAAGCTATACTGATGGGGGGCTACCTATTCTTGCCAGTTTTACCAATCCAAGAAGCCAACGACCAGTACGCATACCAAATAGCAAAAATGCTTGGATATGCCGGACGTCTCGAAGATAAAAGATCTTTATTAACCTTTTTGAAAAAAATTCAACCTCCTCAAATACTGATCGAATGTCAAAGAAAATGTGCCAAAGAATTTCAAAAGGTTTCGTCGCTCTTCTTTCGCCTTATTTTTCAAAACTACTTATACATATTTTTACAAACGACTAATTCTCTAAAAAAATAGAACATAGCTCCGATCATTCCAATCGGAATTTTCAACCTGACTTTGGACAGAGGAGACATTTTACCAGAACCACCAACCAACATGATTCATTCAATATCTCGAATACCACTTATGGTCGGATTCTGTGAAAGAGAATCGATCATGGGGTTCACTAGTAAACACCTTGATAATTTTTAATCCGCGAATGTATTCTTTTTCTTAGCTAAATTATTTTCAAAATTCCAGAGGGAGCGCTGAGACAAGAAACCGAAGAAAATTTCTTATATTCGGTTCGTCAGAATCATTGGGGTTGGGGGCGAAATCTAGACGATACAGATATCGAATACATTCATCAACGGATGAAATCGTTCTACACACAAGGCAAGCCTATCGACAGATCAACTTTATCGATTAAAGTTGACGTGAGTGATGAAAAAAATACTTAGTTATAAACAAAGGATAGATTATTACACATTAATTATTTGGAATCCATTAATCTGCAGATTCAAACCGATATCATACTATCCGATGTGTATGAAACACTCCTTGATATCATTTCTGATGATTTACCATCGTCAGTATTCGTTTACAAGTTCGAGTTTGAGGGTAAAATAGCTACGTCAAAAACAATGTTGAAAGGTACTTGCGACGAAGAATTATCAGGTTCGATATATTGGTAAAATCTTCCAAGTACAGAGTACAGTGTAATAACTTCTGTGCTCATTATTCATTTTACATTCTTATTTCAAGGATCATATCACGGTTGCGATTTCTGTTATTGGAACAGTTTCGAACAGCCTGGCAGTAAAGCCACTCAACAAACGGTTCAATATTTTACCAAATTTATAGCAAATTTTGCTAAAACGGGGTACGTAGGTGGTTTATTTCATTTCCTGCTTCTACAATACTCGTAGCAATATCTCCATGAACATATTTTTGTTTCAGAAATCCCAACAGCGAACATATTCCAATTGAATGGAAACCGAGTACTCGAGAGTCACCATGTTATTTAAGTATAAACGATCCCATGTTAATGGTCGATAGTAAATTAAACAACGATAGATTAGAATTCTGGCAAGATATAAAAAAAAATTTGTTGAATAAATAATCGTCTGAGCTAGATGTGACTTTGTTATGAGTATAGCACTTGAGATGTTGGATACAACAGTTCATCATTTTTGCCCTAGTTACCTAATGAAGTGAAATTGTAAAAATAATTTTGATGCAAACGAATACTGTTCAAAGTTTTGGTGGAGCAGAATGATAAAATTCTACATAATTCCTACCTAGTTTTTAACTGCACGTTGTCAAATATCTTCTTTGTCGTTTTATCTTGACGGGAACCAGGGCCAGTGGTTGGAACTAGTATCAAACCCAAAACCAGGAAACCAGGAACTTTTTTCATTAATACCAAATCAAAAAAACACCTCAATCAATTTTTACCAGAATGAAGAAATCAAAAACAAATCCCCATAAATTTTCAACCCCTTTGTAAGATCCGAAATTGAGAAATTTTGGAACCAAAAACCGATTACTTAGGTAAGCGTGAAAAACCCGAATCCATCAAAACAGTTTAGTATAGGTACCTAACTACCTACCTATGTTTGAATCGGAATGAAATTGACAATTGTTTTGGAGTCCTGAAAATTCTACTTAAACCATTTCTACGTTTCAGCTTATTTCGTTTTCATGTTACTTTTAATATATTTTTAGTGTTTTTCATTCTTGTATACGGGGTGTACCATTGCTGATGACCTTCCTTCCAACTGAGAAGTAGGCAACCCATCCTGAGTACAAGTAGGTATGTTTGCCTATCCTTGGAATTGAAGAGCCAAAGTTATGCTCTCTCGAAAAACTTTTTTTTTCAACATGGTTCATCATTTTTGATTTGTTATAAAAATTTAACTATGATAGATAGATGGTTGCGGTTTGCCCCATTGGAAGGAACATTTGTTCTAGTTTTTTTTTCATGCAAAAGTTTTTTGGGTTAGTTGAGGGGGGACCGCAATACCTGATGAAACATTTAAAAGAACAAAAAAAAATTAATTTTTTTTCAATTTTATCAAATTTGGGGAAACTATCTCGAGTCAAAAGTTATGAGCCTTCAACTTCAAGAAAACCATCTAAAAATACCACTTCTTTCCTTCAAATTAAGAAATTTTCAAATTTTGGTCAAAAAAGTAATTTTTTTACAAGTTTTTCTTGAAATTAAACGCTCATAATTTTTGACTCGAGTAAGATAGGAGGCTGGGGTTTGCGCCACTGAGAAGAACAACTATTTTTACATAAGTTGAGTTCATAATAATGGTAGGTTAATATGAAAAATTTTCCCCTAATTTGATAATTTAAAAAAAAAAATTTTTTTTGTTCTTTTAAATGTTTCATCAGCTATTGCGGTCTCCCCATCAACTAACCCAAAAAACTTTTGCATGAAAAAAAACTAGAACGAATGCTCCTTCCAATGGCGCAAACCGCAACCATCTACCTATCATGGTTAAATTTTTATAACAAATCAAAAATGATAAACCATGTTGGAAAACATTTTTTTTTGAAAGAGCATAACTTTGCCCCTTCAATTCCAAGAGTAGACAAACATACCTACTTGTACTCAGGATAGGTTGCCTACTTACCCACTGGAAGGAATGTCATCAGCTCCGGGACACCCCGTATATATATATATTTTTTTTTAGAATCGTGATATTTCATTCTAAAAGCTGAACGCATTGGTGTTCAATTTATCGATTTAATTTTTTTAGGGGCTAAAAATGGCCAGAGGTACATTTATAATTATATTTTTAATGAACTGTTGCTGGTTGAAATATAGGCAATTGAAATTGTTTAAAATATGTAGAAAAAATCGTTAAAATAATGTCAAGTGTCAACAAATATAAATTGTTGTAAAAGTGGTCAGAATTTTCGCAAAAATTTGCGCAATTAAAATTCAAGTTGTCACCAGAAATGCTAACTACTTCTCCCCTTGTCAGCTGGAATAGGAATTGGAGGCAAAAAAGTCCCGTCCATTTCCATACTACCCATGAAACTATAAAACATAGAATATGCTTTTACCGATTAAAAATTTTTTACAGTCCAAAAAAGTCTCACAAAATTTCTCAAAGTCTGTAGAAATCTAAGAACTTTCCAAGTCCAAAAAAGGCAGACAAAAATATCTAAAATTCAGCCTAACGTATTTTCGTAATTGAATTTCGTAATGAAATTTTTAGAAATCTGAAAATTTTTCCAAATTCAAAAAAGTCTGACAAAATGTCTGATGTGAACTTTCTTGAAATTTCTTAAAGTCTATAAAGTTGAAATTTTTCAAGTCCAAAAAAAGTCTGTAATATCTGAAATCATATTTCCGTAAACTGTTATTTGAAAATGGAAAATGAAAACAAACCAATAACCAATGAAATACACCATCAATCTGCCTATAGATCGAACTGATTTATGGAAAAACACCACAAAATGAAAAAAGTATTTTCAAATTCAGTTTCATTTGTACGGGCATAAATGCACATACCTACAGACATGCTAAACATGCCTGAAAAAATGATACGAGTATCTACACTCAAAACGAAGGTAAAATCTGTGGAACCAAACAAATATCTGAATTTTCATAAGTCCAATACTTCCTATAAAAATTCAGGCTTCACCCAATTTACTCAAGTTGAATTTTAAGAAACTGGAGATAAGTTGGTAAAGTGACATTCATACACCAAAGGTGATTCAATTTCATCGTAAAATCGATTTCAAAATGTAGAAACTTGCAAAGAAAATTCGAACATTCATTCTTGAACACTTCACCCATATTCAAATATAATGTTATTATCAGTTACTTTCTCATATTTCCAATTCATTTTTCCATACATTGTAAATTTCTCTATGTTATTGCACCATAAAAACTTCACGCTCGGAAATCAGCGAATTCTATGGATGCTAATTACGTTAATAAATATCGCCGCTCCTCACGTCACAAGACATATCAGTGACAATTTCTCGCCACCTGTACGACATGTCTTCGTGCCATTCTACACGTTTCAAAATATTCAACAATATAATAGCTATAAAATGTCCGAAAAAGTAATCATAGCAGTTAATGAAGGAAAAGTTCGAGGAATCAAACAATCGTCGACGTTTTCGAAAGCCGAATACTATGCTTTCTTCGGAATACCTTACGCGGAGCAACCAGTTGGCAATCTACGATTCCAGGTATTTATACAATTTGAACATTTACTCTTTATTATAAATAGTTAGAGGTTCAAATACCTTTATTGGTTGGAAAAATTGAATCTATTCCGCGATAATCTCGATTAGGATCCAGTTAAAGTTAAACCTTGGAAAAGTATTTACGATGCGACGAAGCAGAAACCAGGCTGCGTGCAATTTTCACTCATTACTTTCGAATTTTGTGGCACAGAAGATTGCCTGTTTAATAACATCTTTACACCTAAAGTTAGTACTTTCTTCGTTGGATCTATTCCATCATACACTTAATTCGATCCGTATGAACCTATCTCATTCGTCTTTTACCAGTTACCTCAACAAGATGAACCGCTTAAACCCGTCATCGTCAACATTCATGCCGGAGCATTTCATCACGGATCACCTCAGACCTGTCATTTTGGAGCTCCCAACTTCGTGATGCACAATGACATTGTATACGTCTGCATTGGCTATAGAATTCATATTTTAGGTATTCATCAACCATCAATGGATAAAGTATATATTTTCTATTTTCATTTTGACTTTTGCGTATAATGTTTTCTTTCTTTTAGGTTTTTTAAATTTAGGATTAAAAGAATGTTCGGGTAATCAGGCATTAAAAGATATAATAATGTCACTTCAGTGGATCAAAAAAAACATCGCCTCATTTGGAGGCGATCCTGAAAATATTACAGTACTTGGAGCAAGCAGCGGAGGTGCTTTGATCCAGGCGTTGATGTTATCACCAGCAATTAAAGGTAAAAACAAGGATTAATCGAATCATTTACGGGGATCAACTCAAAATTGAATTTAAAAACGCAATATCCGCAATGCTGAATATCAACGTAAAATTTAGAATTCGTTATTCAATGGTTCTCCCATCTCCATTTTTAAAAATTCAATCCAAATCAAAAATAGACATCAGATTTGAAATCAGCAGCACCAAAAACATTTATATCGATATACATGACGATATTTTATCATTTTCAAAAATTCCCACCCCTCCACCACTTTTTCATACCACAATTTCAAAATTCTAATCTATATTATAATTTGCATAGAATTTTGATCTTCAAACATCTTCTAATCATAGGAGAATTACTCCTTGCGATTTAATTTGATCATTTCACATTCGTCTGTAATTTCTTACTGTGGGAGGGGGTGAAGGGGATGAAATAATTCAAAAAATGATAACACACCTTCATAGGTATCGAATTCAAGGTTTTCAGTGGTGCCGAGTTCAAAAATAGGACCTATTTTACGATTAGAAAAACGATGCACGAGGAAAAAGACCTTAACATCGAATTTTCACCATTTTCTTTATCATTAGGTTTAGGTTTATTTCACAAGGCCGTCATGATGAGCGGCTATTTGACAAATCCGATCGCGCCTTTTCAAGAGACAAATAAACACCATGCCGTTGAGGTGGTAAAACTTCTCGGTTATAAAAAGGAGCTAACAGATTATGAAAAAATATTGAAATTTTTGAAAAAACAACCGTTCGGGACACTGTATCAAAAACAGACAATTTATCAAACCGAGTTGAAACAGGTTGAAAATCTCACGTGCTATTTACAACTATTATCAATTCGGAGATATTCAGTTGGTTCGCATTTTCACAGAACATCGCACCGATAACGACAATAGGAGTATTTTCACCCACCAATGACCCTGTTATCTTACCTTGTCATCCTGTGAAGCTTATCAAATCAATGATGCGAATACCAGTCATGGTGGGGTTCAGTGAACATGAAGCGGTCATTGGTTTTATGCGTGAGTAATCGGTTCACTAATCAACGTGTACTTACACAATTTGAATACCTTTCACGACATTTGACTCGTACCAAGACCAACAACCGAAGTTATCGCGATGGTAATTTCAGGAGGAGAATGTAGACAGAAAACGGAACAACACTTCATGACTACTTTTTGTCAAAACCAATGGGGTTGGGGGTATCATTTAAACGAACATGATATCGAAGCGATTAAACAGCGAGTCGAGTCGTTTTACACGGAAGGACAACCAATTGCAAAAGCTTCATTTCCAATAAAAGTGAACGTATGTGCGATGAATTCAGTCATCAATATGGTTTTTGGAAATTAATATTTATAACTGGATTCAACTTGTTTAATAGATTCAAACTGATATAACAATGTCCGATCTTTATGAAACACTGATCGATGCTATATCCGCATATTTACCCACATCCGTATACGTATTCAAGTTCGAATACGAAGGAGATATGGCGTCGATGAAAGTGAGCCTACTAGAATTATTGGAAGAGGAACTAAAAGGTTGGATTTCGATGAAGTATTATTATTCCTCGCTGCATTCGATAATTCGCATCACCTATTACTAATTTTTACAATAATTATCTCATCGAAGGGACCTATCATGCAACTGAGTTTTGTTATTGGAATCGTTTCAGTGATCCTGGCGACGAGGAGGCTCATCAAATGGTGCATAGGTTTACAAAACTTGTAACTACTTTCGCCAAAACGGGGTAAAAAATATTTCAAGTGATTTAAATGAACTGCACATATGTAAATTAGAATTAATCGAAAAAGACATACGATTTTGATGAAAATTGATGAGGTTGTTTACTTCAAGCGGGAAACCTTTCAAAATAAAAATTTGAGCACTATCTCATAACGAAGGTACATCAAGTGGCAACGCTAGTTTTAGGGGCGGGGTTGAGGTAAAATAATCCCCAGGAACGAAAAACGGGGTATTTTAATTTTTAATAGAGAATTAATTTTAAATCAAAATCATTTTCCAAATTCTTGAATATCATGATTTTAAAATCATGAAAATCATTTCATTAAGAACGACTCAAAATTATAATTTCTTCGCAAAGTAATAACGTGATATAAAGAAAAGAGACGTTCTCTTGTCAACATATATTTTGATACTAGCTAAACCAAAACAGTAATGAACAAAACATTGAACGACCATAACAAATTGATCTTTTGTAGTCACTCATTTTTATCCTTACATAGCCAACCATATTTTCAATCCTTTAACTCTTCGCATTATAAAATCATCCCTGCAAAAATGATTTTCAACCATCACATTTAAGAGGGTGCTGGGTGTATTGAATGTGGGGTAAGCTTGTGCTACCAGCGTGATACCTCGTGCACAATCCTAAAAAAGTGCGATTTGAGTTTTTACACCTCCCTAGGCAATTGACCTTGCAACTGGATACCACTTTTCTTACTCTACCAGGGGCTTGAAAAGTTGCAAATTGCTCTAAAAAATCGAGATATTTGAGTTTAAAAACTATTTTTTACCCTCTGCTTGGTGCCAAAACTGGGCCAAAGGTCAATATTTATAAAAAAAATTATATCAATTAAAAAACTTGAAAATTTTCATTGCAGTATTGCCAACTTTCGATTTTTATAAGATAGGTATCAAAATTTTCCGAATTTTTCATGGTGAAAATCCATTTTTGCAACCTTCCAACTTCAAATGAATCATCCACTTCGATTTGGTTGAAATCTGAGGCATGTTAGTATAGGATATGCTTTTGCTACAGGTTATTTCGCGAAAAAACTAACGAAATTCCGTCACGATTACTTTTAGACATTTCATCAGACTTTTTTGGACTTGGAAAAATTTTCAGATTTCTATTGATTTTTTGAACTTCGAAAATTTTCAGAGATAATGGCGACTTTTAGACATTTTGTCAGACAAATAATTTAGGCTTTTTGAATTTTGAGAATTTTATAAATCAGGGTAACTTTCTGATATTATGTAAGACTTTTTTGGATTTGGAAACATTTTCAGATTTCCATTGACTTTTTGAACTTGGAAATTTTCAGAGATAATGCTGACTATTAGACATTTTGTCAGACAAATAATTTGTACTTTTTGAATCGAGAAAATTTTAGAAATGGGGGTAACTTTCCGATATTTCATCAGGCAGACTTCTTGGATTAGGAAATTTTCAGATGTTACATTATTTGGTCATGCTTTTTTGGACTAAGAAAAATTTCAAGAATTCGAACGAATTTTTGTACTTGAAGACTTTCAATTTTAGGGACTTGAAAATTTTGAAGAAAAGTTCAAATCATAATGTCAGACAGCTTTTCATGTAACCCCGACTTTTTTATACATTTTGTGGGATTTTTTTGAACTTGCTGACTTTTAGATATTTTGTTTGACTTCTTTGGAATTTTTATCTGATTTTTTTGGATTTGGAAACATTTTCTGATTTCTACGAATTGTTTGACATGGTTATGTCTTATGGCTAGGGCTCAATCTGAAAATTTTGCCCATTTTTCGAGAATCAGATTTCCATTGACTTTTTGAACTTGAGATATTTTGTCGAAATTTTTTGGACTTGAAAAAATTTCCAGATTTCTACCAACTTTTTGTGATTTTGAAAATTTTTCAAAAAAAATCCATTAAGAAATTCACTCACGAAAATCCGTTACGATGACTTTTAGATATTTTGTCTGACTTTTTTGGACATGGAAAATTTTTCAGAATTCAAATTCCTGCAAGGCAGTATGGCTAAATGTATCACGACTTACATAATTTAAAAAGAATTCAAATTAATAATTCAATGGACTGAAAAATAAATCAACATTTTTTTGGTCATAAAAAATAAATATTTATAAATTACTTTGGAATTTTTTTGTAGCGGTGCTGCTAGCTAGGTACCTACATTGCAAATTGTAATATTATTACATGAAAATAGCTGAAAAAAATGTAAACGTTATCAGACGCTGTCTAATTTCTGGGTTAATGGGTCAGGGAGGTGTCAAAATTCAAAACGCACCTTTTAACTATTTTAGAAAGGTCACTGATAGTGAGATATCACGCAGGTGACACTATACACGTAGTACGGGTACCAAGTCGGTCTATCGTTTCAAAATCGCAAAAACATGGACCCCAAAAGATATAAAATTTTTGCGATATACCATCGAAAGGGGACCATTTCCCGACCCCGAAACCACCATCACATTTTTGAGATCGAATTGCAAAACCGATTCAGGGGTTCTCAAAGTTGTAAAAATCGA
>FIZU01050767.1:0-10647 GCA_900064475.1 Pseudococcus longispinus
CGATTTTTTTCATTTTTGAAAAGTTCTTTTCACCGACCAACTTTTCTTTTCACGACTTTTCAACGAACATCTCTAGCTACACACGAATAATAGACGCGTAAGCCTAGGTACCTACTTGTTAAGGTGCTGATAGGTTATGCAAGTAGGGCTACCTACACCGTATTACCTATCGTACGCGTTAGTACACGGGTAGATACTTAGGTAAGTAATATGAATGAGCGCAAACATTTCTTAAATATCTGGGTATATCGACTATCGTATGTACCTACCGGACGGCACGTTCGTTGGTACCTAAAAAACTTACTTGCGTAGGTACCTTTTACCTAGCTATAATAGACGTACGTTTCGTTTTCGCAGGTTTATATAAACGATCCGTACAGCGACCAAGAAAATTTGCATTCTCGCAAGTCGTTGAATCGTAATGCAAGCAGTATGATAAACGTATCAGTAATAAACGGCGGCGGTGGAGGACGTTCATCCGCCTTCAAATCGTCGCCCGATGTTTTAGGACCTCGTAAACCGGCTCGCACCTACCGCACGTCTTTGCTACGAAGCAAAAGTTTCAACGTGCAGTTAGGTCCTTACGGACACGAGCGTTCGGCGTCGCCGTTTAAAAGTAACCCGCAGCTGCACAAATTAGGAGAATCGCAGGCTCCGCTCAAAAGTCCCGGAATCGTTACCAGCATCAGTCGAAGCACCAGAGATTTGTCGAAATCGGCGGACGACGACAACGACAACGACAACGCCGACCACTACCACCATACAAACGGCTACTCGTCGGCGTCGTCGTTGTACGACAATTCGTCGCGACGCGTATTTCTGAAAGGGCTAAAAAGCCGGGCGCCCGAATTGTATAAAACTTTACACGAAGACGACGAATACGACTCGTCTTCTCCTTCGGCTTCGCCTTTTACGTGTACGTCGAGTACCGCGATAAGAAATAGACCCAAACAAAGGCTGCTAGAATATAGTAACTCGTTCCACGGCGGCAGTTCGCCTTCGCACCGAAAACCTACAGTTTCGTTCGAGTCGGACAGACATCCGACGACGTTAAGCCGTTTGCCCGCCGTCAACGTCGCCGTCGCAGATTCCAAGAACGGCGGCGACGATTATTCCGAGACGGTGCGCATTACGTCCAAGTCCAACGATCCGATTAGGCCCAGCGTTACCAATACGGTGCAAAGTTTCTCCAAAAAGACTATCCCATCCAAAGACGGTCGAGTCGAGACTATCGAATCCAGCGAAACCACCAGAGTAACCAAAAGTCACTATAGAGGAGGAGGAGGAGGCGGCGGCGGCGGCGGCAGCGCCGACAGCGACACCGATAACAATACTTCCAACAAATACCACAATACGAAAAACGGCAGCGTCGTTATCGAAGTACGAAACGACAGAAAATGAAAAAATACTTATACGCGAACCACCATAATCACGCTACGCTTATAGCTACATGCTACATATATTATAGGTATATATACGTATACGTAGCTACCTACTTAATTACTCACTTACTTACTTACGTATGTACTTATTTACCTTCTTACTTACCTACTCGGTTACTCACTTCCTTACTCGTTACTTCCTTAATTAATTAGTCCACGAAAACGTACCTATACGTATGTGCAAGTCTACGCAGCTACGGTTGGTTTACTCGTAGCTTACCTACTTAATTAGGTACGCCTATACCGACGGTATATGAATAGATATGTATGTACTTTGCGTACCTACCTACCTACCTATTCGACTTAATCGCTTGTAATACGTTTATTGTTTTCTTGTTCGTGAAATACGGCCAAGTACAACCAGTAGCGTAGCAACATACGGCTATTACGAACTCACTCCACATACCCTCTTTCCTCCCCTCCGGTCATTGCTAACCAAAAAATCATCATCATCCCCCTCCCCCTCCCCCTCCCCCCTCACCGGAATCTCATCTCAAATTGGCTAAAAATACTCGTGTTTTTTTTACCGCGTTTTATCTTTTGAACGCGGTTCCTTGAAAAAAAAATTGTTCTTACGTGCCATAAACAGCGTTCTTCTTTAAAACGACACTCATTCTCGAAAATAAATGCGAACGTTCTCCCCGGAATGGTTTTAATATTTTCCCGCTGTAGGTAGAATAACGTTTGTCTCCCCCTTTCCTCTCTCACACTTTTCATCAATAATGAACGTTGCAAACATTTGGAAAGCATAAAAAATCGAATACGTACGTATACGTAGTTATTTTTGAAAAATTTGGATGTCTTCTCCCAATTGGTTACCCGGTAATTTGGGACTCGTAGGGTTCCCAGGCAATCTTTCAAAAGAGTCTGGTTTTTGATGATGAAAAAAATTATACCGTCGCAAATCTGACTTCATATTTGCGACGAGAGACCTCGAATTAGCGAGAAATCGTTTTTACCTCAATCTGAAAAAGTGAAAATTCGATTTATTTAAGATAAAATGCAGTTTCCCAGCCAAGTATCGTATTATGCGATCAAACTCTACGAAATTTTCTCGGTAGTCATTTTTTTGCAAAATTTAAATTTATAAAAAACTCGAAAATGGGTAATCCGAGGTTCTATGGCGACAGAGTCGAACCCGACGATTCCAAATCTACCCTCGGTTCTAAAATTGGAACAATATTCTCGGAGATATTAACGATCAAAATGCTTCCTGACTAGGTATGCGGTGCCTTATTTGCACTATTATACAGCTTCCAGAAGACCTACGAAGTCGGTTAAACGGTCGAATTTTCAGATTCGTCATTTAAAAGCTCCAGAATTGCCAACTTCGCGAGATAAAAATTTTATCTCGCAAGGTAAGTAACACTGCTCGAAACAAATTTCAAATTTGAAATCTACGACCTCGAATTGACGATATTAGACATCCGAAGTAATTTTCTAAGCTTTCTGAAAGCGGTAACAGTGCAAACAAATTAAGGCATTGCGCTGCGTACCTAGTCGGGAAACATTTTGATCGCTAATGTCTCAGAGAATATTGTTCCAATTTTAAAACCGAGGGTAGATTTGGAATCGTCGGGTTCGACTCCGTCACCGGTAGACCCTCGGGTTGCCCTTTTTCGAAAAAAACTTCAAATTTCGCAAAAAAGTAACTTCCGAGCTGCGAGCAGATTTGGTTGAGTTTGGTTGCATAATATGATACCTTGCGGGCGAACTTCATTTGAAACGAACCTTCAGCTTTTCAGATTGTGGTAAAGACGATTTCTAGCTAATTCCGTAATTCGAGGTCGCTCATTACGAATATGAAACCAGATTTGCGACGCGATCATTTGTTCGCGAGATAATCAGCTTTCGGTTTTAAAAAAGACAACGATAAAAAATGAACGATTTTTTAAAATTTCGAAGTCGTTTTGCGACTAATTTGAGGTTGCTGATCTCGAATCTGGTATCCACGGTTCATTTAGCCGGGCCGAGCTTGGTCGATGCCGAGAAATTACCATTTTTTTGTCGGGAAAATTATGCCAAATTCGTAATCAGCGACATCGACGTCCAAACATAAAAACATATGAAAAACGGGGTCGAAAATTGTTGAAAAAAAGGAATTCAACAGCTGAAATTTCATCATTTTTTTGCAACATAATTTTAGCGAGGGGGCGGTTTTGTTCAATTTTTTTTTTTTTTTTTCGTTCTGGAATTTAATTGTTAAATTGTTACCTATCATTTAGATTTTTGGTAGAAGAACAAAAGTGGCGTTTCAAAAATTTGCCGCTGTGGGCAGTTGTTCACAGTGCTCATTGGGTAAAAGCGTCGCTGCCTACTAATTTACCTCGACTACGATACGATGTACGACTCCTGATACCTCTACGTAGGTACTACTTAGGTAGGTACTTGATTTTTAGTAAATCTCGTCATCTTACATGGTATTTCGTTGCCCGCGCTAATGCCAAAAATTAAGAAGACAACAAGACACGGAAGTACCTAGTACCTACCTTTCCTTTTTTCTCTGTCCTCTTTCTTAGTGACAAATTTTTCAAACAAAATCGAGACTTTTGAAATCGGCGACTTTTTTTTTCTATCCTAGTTTCACGCAATGGGATGGATGGGAGACACCCGGTAACTAAGTAGGTGAGTAATTGTTAGGCCTAATTTCATTTGGCGAGCAAATTTTTACGATACCTACCTACCTATACGTTCAGGTATTTCTTCAGTCAATGCATCGCTATTCGCTTCCGTATATTCCTACCTAAGTAAGCGTGTCTATTTACCTAGAATAATGGATGCGATACGTCACATCCGCGTATATTTAGATATGTACATAGCTACGTACTAGGTACACCCTAATTTTTAACTTTTTTACCTATATGTACTACGACACTACAAGTTGGTGTGAAATTTCCCATTGTGCCATTCGCGCATGTCGCGACATTAAACAAAACAAACATACATACATACATACAAAACACACCGTAGATGACGTGTAAATTATTTGATGTAGATGTACCTACCTACCTACCTACCTACCTACCTACCTACCTACCTACATATAATGTTAACGTGTTAATGAAATAAGCGGTACATTATTTAACGAAATCGTAAAATAAATACGTACTAATACTTACGAGTAGATCTGTATATATGTAATATTATTGTGATTTTTACAAGTGCGGCATAGGTTTTGCTAGCTAGGTACCTACTTACTCACGATTCGTTAGCAGCGACATCGGCATGCTCGACGAATTTCATGCAAATAACTACCTACGTATCTACGAGTAGGTAAGTGAGCTGGCGATTGGTTAATACATTGGTAACGAGTAACGACATAGAAATCTAAAACCAACGAGAAAATGGAAAAATGTTAAGGGTAAAGGGGGACTGGTGCCTACCTAAATCATTACAAGTACATAGAGATGTTCGTTGAAAAGTCGTGAAAAGAAAAGTACTTTTCGTAAACCAATCAGTTTGAAGAATTCCTGGGTTTGTTTGTCCACTTTCATGCGAAACAAGCCATCGAAAGTGTTGAAATTGTTTGTTCGCTTTTTCTACTTTTAAAAAAAATGTGTTTTTCATAAAAAATAAAATAAAATAAAAAAGTTTTCCATTATTTTTCATTTTCGGGGGCATCTTTGCGAAGCTCTTGACAAGAGCTTTAAAACGATATCCCACACGGCCCTTTTCTGAGTAGTATTCAAACTTTTCCTTACTTTTCAACACTTTTCACACTTTTCGCCCACTATTCACTTTTCTTTTCACCAAAATCACTTTTCGGAAAAGTTAACATCTAGTCGTAATCATTGCGGACGGTACGAACTGCGAATTGGATGGCGATTACGAGTGCCGCGGCCGCCAGATGCCACCTACCAGATGCTCGAGTTGCCATCATACCAGGCCGAAGCATTTCGTGCGTAAGCCGTGCGGTACAACGCTGGTCGCTACGTAATTACGAGTAAGTACCTACTTGATTCGGTATAGGTAAATTGTGACCTGTCAATCGACTTCCCGGCAGGAGTTCGTATAGCTTACCAATTCGCATAGAGTGACTAGATAGCTATCAATTTTATCCGATTCCATACATCTCGTGGCAAAGGTAGTCGTAGTCGTACTCGTACCTACGTTTTTTGGTTTTTGAAGAGAGATTTTCTCGCGACGTCCGTCGTAAGAAGCGCACACGCAAGCTGGTGAGCTAGCGATATGTACAGTATGTATAAGAAATTTTGGCACCCTACAGAGCGCTCGCAGCTCCAACGCCACTAGTGCAGCGTGGCGTTGGAGCTGCGAGCGTTCGGAGGGGTGCCAAAATTTCTTGTACATACTGTACATATCGTATATACCGTGTAAAGCTTAGGATTATATTCGAAAGTGTACATAACAAATATCTACCCTACCCAAGTAGGTAGCTACATAAGTAGGTAGGTAGGTAGGTAGGTACATACGTAATACCTACAGGATACATAGACATACCTACTCGTCTGTACGTCACCCTCGCCATGGTAGGCGCTAGACACCGAATCGTTTCGATTTAAAAATTGATGAAAAAAAACTGCGGTATTGGCGCGGCGAGTTTTTTAAAAACGGCAGTTGCCTTGCCCAAACTCGAATCAAAAACCAGCGCTGCCGCCACACGACGGCTGCTTAGTTTGAAAATTCAACGTGGCCGGTCTCGGTGCTTTGCCCAATTGCCCATACCTACCTATATATGTGCTACACAAATGTACTAGTACTCGTGCAACGCCCGTCGAAACGCCTATAAGTACACCTGAACTAGTCTACTGGCCAGTGGGCAGCTGGGCACTGGCTTCACTGGCTGTATTATCGCAAAGACATAGACCTACGTACATACTTACTCGTACTAGTACGGGTGCACGTGCGGTAGTCGGCCTAAAAACCAACAAATTAGAACAGATTTATTATTCGAAAACCACCTTCATCCTGACCAATCCGGGGGCGTAATAATTCGAAAAAATCCACACGGTCACCTCCCACTTCGTCAAATTGAGTCCAAAAATTTCGTTTCCAGAAAATGGAATTTCATGTCGACTCGAACTAATTCGAGGCCGCTGATCACGAATCCTAGGTCCATTTCGAGCTCCCGCAATTATTTGGAGAGCTGCCCCGAAAATGGGCTACTTCTCACGAAATCGGCGACCTCGAATTAATCGGAAACCACCACCGTCGGGGCCAATCCGAGGAGTTCGAAAATCAAAAAAATCCGTATGGTTCCCCCTTCTTCATCGAACTGGGCTCAAAAATTTCGTTTCCCGAACATGAAATTTCACGTTCGATTGGACTAATTCGAGGTCACTGATGACGAATTCGGGGTCCAATTTGGGTTCTCGCAATTATTTGAAGAGCTGCCCCGAAAGTGGGCTACATCTTAAAATCGAGCTACGCGAGCACCAAAGTCGAACCCGACCTGAAATTTGCTTTTCTGAAACCGAATGTTAATTTTTTGGATTTTCGAGCCCCCCGGATTGGTCGACGCGAAGGTGGTTTTCGACTAATTCCAGGTCGGTGACCTCGAATCAGTCGAAATCCACACCGAGATCAGTTTTCTGTGACCAGAATTTTGCGATCCATTTTGGGCCCAAAGTTGACCCTGGTTCGCGGATTTTTTGGGATTTTCGACGATTTCGCAGAGGTCGAGAAAGTGGCGCTTATCGACTAATTCAAGGTCACTGATAGCAAATACGGGGTCCATGTTGGTCCCGCGTCTCACGCTTTCGAGATATTTCCCATTTTTGTTTTGTGCTAAAAATTACATACGTGTGACGAAAATTGACGCTCATTCGTGATAAGCGACTTGGTCGAAATCGACATCAAAAAATATCTTCGAGATCCGATATTTCGAGGTTCATTTAGGGCCCAAAAATGGGCTGGCCTGTGGGCAACCGCGCTAGCTGTGGCCAAACCGACTTGGGCGATGAATTCGGCGGGTTTGAACTTTACCTGGCCATATCGGGACCAAAACATCGCGCACGTAGACCCGAAAAAATGCCAGACAACCGCACCAACTGCGCCAATAGGTGATGGACACTTCGCACTTGTTATTTTTTTCTTACGAATTCGTATTATACAACGAATAAGTAATTATAAAACGAATGCGAAAAACGAAATTTGATTTGACACCGTAGGAGCCGAGAAAAAAATTTAACGATGGATTTTTTCAAATTTACGCGACGACGCGACGCTCGAAAACGGTGGTCCGTGGCGGGGCTAAAATCAACCATCACGACGCCGGAGAATCGCAGTTGGACGTTGTCACGTAGGTAGGTACAAAATTAAAAAATTTATTTTGGCGGTTCTAACGGACCGATTTTCATAATTTTTTTTAAACGATCATCTTTTAACCTAAACTTTCGGTTTACATAAAAAGAAACAAAAAAAATTCTCAGGGCAGAGTGTCCGATACTGTTGGTTGGTATACTTAGGCCTGGATACGGTAGAGTGGTGTGCGATAAATTGTTGGTCTTTTATTACGTTTTGTTTTGTTTTTTTTTATTATTCGCCTAGGTAGGAAGCTGAGGTGTGGCTTCTCGGATACAAATAATTTTTGTAAAAATTAAAAAAGTGCTCTATCGCGTTTTGTATCCCCTATAGGTAGTTCGTAAAACTTGTAACGCTAGTTTCCAGGCGCAATTTTAGATAAAGTACGCGTCGGTCATACGAGCGAGTAATAGTTTGGTTTCGTTCAATGTTAGTCTACTCGTTGAAAAATCCATTTCTTGTGGAAAATGAAAAATTTTAAACATAAGGCTTACCTACGCTGTAAGGTTACTGGTAGGGTAGGTCAATGTTGTATACGAGGCCCAATCAAGCCGCAGCAAAAAAAAAAAAAGTGACGGCATTCGAAAGAGATAAGGTATATTTCATCTTATTTTATTAACAGATATCTAACAGAGTTAGTGACTAGAATAATGGAGTTTATGTATACTGGATAGGAGGTATACTTAGTACTAGTACACGATATTCGCGTAAATGACATGGACTGACAAATAGACAGACAGACTGACAAGCAGGCAGGCAAATAGACGCAAACAAACACACACAGACATGCAGATTCAAGTACTCGATGAAAAAGAACATTGTGCGACAAATTATTACGGAATTGAAATGAAATACGCGCCACACAGTAGAGAGACGCGACGCATCGCATCGCATCGCATCACCTTTGCGGAATGCGGAATGCGGATGTTTCAACGATCACCTGGTAAATTATCACGGTAGACCGACTGATTGATAGGTAACTAGCGATAAAATTTTTAAATCAAAATTTTCAAAATTTAGATCAAATTGCCTATTTAATAGGTTGGTAGGTATGTAGGTAGGTAGGTAGGTAAAGAGGTAGGTAGCTTATATTTATTAGTTGCCGCCGCGCCGCGCCGGCCAACAAACAAACATACACGAGTAAATAGGGAATTCTCGCGAGTACACGCAACGTACATACATTCGAACATATGGGTAGGTTGGGTAGGTTGGGTAGTAGGTACATGTATGAAGTATGACGAGTAATACATACGGTGCACGCGTATCACTGGTAGATGCGACTCCCTAATCATACAAATCGGGAATTTTTGTGCTCGAAAATGAAGTCATTTGCCAGACAAACGTTCAGTCGTCTCGCTGTCGAGCAAAGAATACCTTTAGTTCGCAAACGAATACGTAGAGATGAATTAGGCACGAATACACAAATACATAGGTAGGTAGGTAGCTGGAGGTACTGTCTTTTCGCATTTCAAACAAAACCTTCAAGTTTACTCGTATATCGTCGTAGACATAAATTACACGCATGCATAGGTATATACAATACATAGATGCATACGAGTAGGTATGTACTATGTAGGTATGAATACCACAGTACATATGCATACACGTGTAATCTGCATATGTTCGTTCGTTCGTTTGTTTTATTATTGTTATTATTATTATTATTATTATTATCATCGTAAGGTACCTATTTTCATTATATCGGTACATCCTCAATTGCAGTTGAATGATTGATTGATTGGTTGGTTGGTTGGTTGGTTGGTTGGTTGGTTGATCGGTATTTTCCGTAACTTGATAGGTAGTAGGTGCGTTAGGTAGCCAGTAAGTAGGTACAAATGGGTTTAATTATGTTTATGCACGTGCTGAGTACCGTACATATTTTGTTGTATTTTCATATGTTTCTTCCATTCGAGAGATTCTTGCCGATGATAATTGTTTAAGTACATGAATAAATGAATAGGTAGGTAGATATATGTGGAAAGGAGATACCTACAACCGAAGGTAACAGATGTAGGAGAATTATTTCGATAGATTTTTACGAGGCTAGCCATCCGCGGACTGGCATGATTTCTCGCTTTTAGCGTGTTCGGAAGCGCCGGTTTGATTTGCCGTCGTCGCTTCTTGGGTAACCGGCATCGGCATCGGCATCGGCGTCGTCGTCGTCGCGTCAGTCGCTGGTGCGGGTATTGGGGGCGGCGGCGGCGGTGGTGGCGCCACCGCAGCGTTGTCAATGGTCGATTGATCTTGCTGCGTGGATTGTTGCTGAGGTAGAGCTCTCAACGCGGCCTGCACTTCTTCGGCGACCGCAGACAAAACGAATTGGAATTGCTGTTTTGTACACACGGCTCCGGCGCGTTGGTCTCGTATATGCTCCAGCGTAGCTGCGATATCTATTTCTTTCGCTCCTTTCGAAATACGATTCAGCACCATATCCAGTAGCAGGTAGGAGCCCGTACGACCGACGCCGTCGCTAATACACGCCAAAAAATAGCCAACGTCACATAGGTAGGTACGGTGATGAGGCGCGGCGCGACGTTGCGACGTTGCAACGTCGCGCGGACTGATGCGGCGTAGCTTATAGGTACACGGTACATACCTACGATAGAGCTTCTACATTCTTTACAGTTTAGCAATGCCCCAGTACGCGACAAATCACACTTCGGTGGGTACCTAGTACCTACCCATAATCGTTTTCTTCAACGATGTCTTTTATTCGGTTTTTTAAGGCTTTTTTCCATTTCTACCATTTCTATATTATTCGCTTATAAACGAGCGAGCTAGTCGACCCTAACCCAGAAGCTCTACTCGTACTTAGGTATGTAGTATGTACATTAGGGTAGAGCGCGAAAAAAAACATACCTCAGATTTTGACCAAATTCAAGGGGGTGGTTCATATTTATATGGGGACGAACCATGAAAAATTTTAGACCTCTAGCTCAAAGGA
>FIZU01050768.1:0-18071 GCA_900064475.1 Pseudococcus longispinus
TTTTATCTAACGCTGACTTTTAGACATTTTGTCAGACTTTTTTGAATTTGGAAAATTTTTTAGATTTCTACTGACTTTTGTACTTGGAAATGGATTTTGAAAATTTTTCAAAAATTTTCCACTACGAAATTCACTTACGAAAATCCGTTATGGTAGGATGCCTTTTAGATATTTTGTCTGACATTTTTGAACTTGGAAAATTTTAAGAAAATTTCAAATATCAAGAATTTATGGACTTGAAAAATTCAATGAGCAAAAGCATATCCTATGTTTTATAGTTTCATTAGTAGTATGGAAATGGCGTCGACTTTTCAATAGCTTTTGAGTCAGACATTTTTTTGATTTTGAGATACAAATGATCATCGGAAATTTTGATCAAAAATCGTGACCGTCTCGACTTTTGATTCAAAATTTTGTCTTTTTTGACTTCGAAATCAAAATATTGCAATTTTTGTAACTTCAGATCAAAAAACTCATTTTCGTTTATTTCCTTTGAAATCAAAATAATATAATTTGTGTTGTTTTTGGATTAAAATCCATATGATTTTCAAGCCTACGAGAGAAATCTGAAAATTCTGAAGAAAATTGAAATCTCGTTGGAGGCTCCGAAATGGCCGAAATTGATGAAATTCGGTTTCTGAAGGTCGATATTAGGCAGAAACTTCATTTCATCAATTTTGTTTGAAAAATAACGACTTCACTTCGAAAATATAATATTTTCGCTGAAAAATAGTTAATGATTTTTAAATCTACGAAAAATCACCAAAACACCGAAAAAGCAACTTTGGGAGCTTAAATTTTAGGAGAAAGCGAGGGTTAGGTACTTTTTTTTACGAAATTCCCATTCTCGTTCAAATTGGACCCGGCCACCTCGAATGGTTCCTTTGTAAGTCTTAAATTTTCAATTTTCCGTCCCTCGACATAATGCCAAACTAGATTATTTTCCGCCATTGATTCGTAAAATGTTGCTGCACTTTACTTTAAACACCATTCCAACATTCGACATCACAGAACCGAATAAATTGATAATACGTGTACTCGCCTCCAGCCCCACTTGATACATTCCTTCAACGACCACGTAACTTACTTACATCCGCATGCTAACATCATCCCCATATCAATTTGTGAATTTCATTTACATGTACTCGTACATACAAACATACGTAGATATGCATTTGAAAAAAAAACTACCAATACGACATTCAAAAGAGAATCACGTACTCCGTATCCTCGTAAAGAGGTGAACAATAGAAAAGCGTCGGCGTAAAGTGGGAAAATTCATATTTACCGGACTAGTGGCGGCTGCGGCTGGTGGAGGCTGAGGCGGGTAACGTGGTTGGTTGCACGGTTCTCCTAAATCAACCAGCGAGTGGTTTTCTCCCAAAAGTTGCTGAGTAATGGCTTCTTCTTGATTAGTAGATTCCATATTGCTGGTTTTTTTGCCATTTTGACCTATCCGTCCCAATGTAAAATAAAATTACGATTAGTAGGAACGATAATATGACGAAAGGCAAGATGCGCAAATAACGCGGTTATTATTACAAATTGATTTTTAGTATAATCAGATTAACTTCATACCATGGGATCGTACTGATGCTCTGGGTATTAATTTTGGCATATCGTTTTCTGTAAAAAAAATTAAAAATTGGTTAGTGTATTATTCGTAAAATCGAATAAAAGCTCTTCTTTTTTTTAAAATTTAACAATACGATAATCCTAAGTAAACAGAATCTTTCAAAAAACTACATTCGAAATATTTGCCTCAATGGAGTAATTAAGTCATTGAAAAAAACCATTGAAGACTCAAAGAGGCAAATCGAGCATGAAGCTCCTATTCTCAATTCTAATCTTGAGATTACTTCTTTGCCGTACCTTTTCAATACCATTTGCCAGAAAAATACTGCTACAGCCAGGCAATAAATAAACCCAACTTGAAAAAAAATTTTCCAACAAAAATTTTTTACCATCAGTAAATCACATTTTTATTGGATAAAGGGGCGGCATTGGGTCGACGAAAAGAAAAAAACTGTGTTCAACTTTAACTGCAAAATTGTTTCGAAAGTCACATGGTACGTTAATTTTGAACAATATATTCGGAAAAATTCGCCACAAATTTGCGTATACCTTGAACTTGAGATACAGCGGTGTGGATAACGGTACACAATGTGGGCGTTGAAAGCAATTTATCTCGATGTAAGAAAAAGTAAAGAGATGGAAGCGAAGGGAAGAAATTTTACGAGCTTGCGTATCGTTCGTTGAATTGAACAAACTTTATGTATTCGTTTCATAAGATGACAAAGTCGGGTGAGATTTTCATTTTTTCGAATGTGTGTTTCGTATTAAGTATTGTAAAGTTGAAGTGGGATATGAGGAGAAGGGGTGAATAATGTGAAAGAGGCGCTTTCTTATTTGCGAAAATGAACACGAAGATATTTTTAGAGGTTAAATTTCAGATGATGAAGAGAAAATGATAAAAACAGTGGACATCGAACGAGGCTATTCTAAATTAAGTATGCTACGAAATTTCACTCTAAAATAAAATTGCATTGTGTAAAATTTGAAATTTGTGAAACTATGGTAAAAGTTGTACAAATAACAGCAAAATTATTCAAACTCTTTCAACTAAACATTAAAATTGTTCAAAATAAGTAACGCGAAGGTTGATCAAAAAATTCATTATTATTCATTTTACGTTAAATTAAAGGTTTGGGTCAATAATAGATCTAACCAATAATTGTCAAGAAACGAAATTCAGTGAAAATTAGATATTAAAAATGTTGTAAAATTACTCGTAATTCAAAGTCATTATGGACATTGAAAATTCCCAATAAATTCATCAAAAATCAGGTAAAATGGTCAAAAAGTCAGGAAATTGTTGAAACTCTTGTAAAAATTATTGAAATTGCCATAAAAATTGATAAAAATATCGTTAAAGTAGTCAAAAAACCACGAATTGAATTATAAAATTTATTGAGATCTGTAAAAAAATTATTAAAAATCAGATAAAAACTCCTAAAAAATCATTTAAATTGTCAAAAAACTCGTAAAAATGGTTGATATTTTCATGAAAATTATTTGAAGGGTATTGTAAAAACAGTAAAAAGATCATGAAATAGTCCAAAATTCCGTTAAAACTTCACAAATTTTCACAGAAATCAGTAAAAACTTCATTAAAAAGTTCAAAAACATCATAAAAAGTATCAAAAATCTCGTAAAAGTTGTAAAAATACTGTAAAAGTGGTTGAAATGCCATAAAAACCGTTGCAATATTCTTAAATTTTCATAAAAGTTTGTAAAACCACAAAGATGGTAAAAATTCATTAAAATTTTTGCAGTTTTTACGAGATTTTCGACGGATTTCATGGTTTTTTGACCCGTTTTAATCGTACAACCTTTTTAGTGATTTTTGTACAAATTAACAGTCGAAACAATTTTAACGACTTTTATTCATAATTTTTCTCATATTTAAAATGATTTTCATAGAAGTTTCAAGAATTCTTGCTAAATTTTCGACGATTTTCGCAATTTTTGAACCGTTTTCATAATATTGTTACTGATTTTTGTTTACATTTTGACTATTTTAACATTTTAGATTATTTTCATGGTTTTTTCATAGCTATTTTCATATTTCGAATGATTTTTGTGAAATATTCCAACAATTTTTATGATATTTTCGACAGTTTTCATGATTTTTTCATAATTTCTATGATGTTTTCAACAAATTTTAAAGCAATTGAAAGTATATTTATAACAACTTTCATAACTTTTAATTAATTTTCATAATATTTGTGCCGACTTATATGAAATTTTTGATCATTTCGACAACACCATTAACAATTTTCTTGGTTTTTTGACCAATTTAATCATAATTTGAATAATTCAAGAAAATTTTAACAATTTTTATATTTTCTGAACAACTTTTACAATCTGAAATTTTCCATTCTTAGAAATCATCTGCCGTAAAAGAATCTCTGAAAATTTTCAAGACTAACATTCTGAGTAACAAAATTTTATGACACAAAAATGCAACGAAACAATTTTCCCAACCCTCAGCAATAACCGCCATTATAGACATATTTATGTCAAAAAAAAATTCTGAACTCTTCTAGCAATTGAAGCAAGTTTTTAATACTTTTTACGACTTATTAAAGAATATTTTTACTAATTTAAATGAGTTTAAATAAAGTTTTAAAAAAATTTGGTGTCGGTTTCAGATATTTATTCTACAATTGAATAAATTTTTACACTAATTGGTACTACATATTTTAAGACTATTTTGAATTTTTGATAAACGTTTGAAGCAGTTTCAGAATTTTTTACAATCTTTTAAACAAATTTTTAATCGTTTTTTTTTGAAATTTTGAAATTTTTTCATGGTTTCTAAACCATTTTAATCAACGTAAGAAGCTTTTATCAACACATTTCACGACATTTTGAACAATTTTCTTGCTAATTTAAACAATTTCAATGTTACTTCAACAATTTTGCAATTTATAAATTTTTACACAATTTTAAAACATTTTCAGAACATTTAAATCAACTCATGAAGCAATTTAAACGGATTTCTTTTATTTTAAGCAATGTCTACGGCAATTAAGATTATTTTTATAACATTTTTAACAATTTGGGCAAAATATTTCAATGCCATTGACGATACTTCAACGGTTCAGTAACTTTGAAAAATTCGTTGAAGAAAAGGGATATTGATGGGCCAAAGCAGAGGGGGATGTTTTAATCAAACCAAACTTTTGAAATAGTCACACATTTGTAAGTTCAAATACAAACTGAAACATAGAAATTATGTCAGGTAAACTCACCGGAATCAACGATGACGTCGATCAAGTCCATACTTTTGGCAAAGGCATCTCTGAGATTGATATGGTGGAAAGACACAATGCTGCCTTCGCGTTTGGCACGTTCCAGAGCTTCGCGACGTTTGAGCGCTTTCTCGCGTCGCATTTGATTTTTATAAAACTCGGCGAAATTATTAACAATGATGGGAATTGGTAGGGCGATCACCAGTACACCGCAAATACAGCAAACGCCTCCTATGACCTTACCGAGAGCCGTCGTAGGGTAAATATCTCCGTATCCTACGGTGGTCATTGTAATCCCGGCCCACCAGAATGTCTCCGGTATAGATACGAATTTAGTACCATGTTCGTCTTTCTCGGCGAAATACGCCAAACTGGAAAATATTAGCACTCCCATGGCCAGAAAAAGCATCAAAAGACCGAGCTCTTTGTACGAATTGCGCAAGGTAAATCCTAAACTTTGCAGGCCGGTCGAATGGCGGGCCAATTTCAATATCCTTAGAATACGCATGATACGAAAAATCTGTATAACACGTCTGACGTCTTGGAACTGGTCGGTGGCGTTTTTATTCGTTTCGACGAGAAATAAAGACACGTAATACGGCAATATGGCCAACAAATCGATCACGTTTAACCCGCCTTTGAAAAATTTCCACTTGTTTGGGGAAGCGCTGAATCTTAGCACGTACTCGAGGGTAAACCACGTTATGCAAACCGCTTCAACCATCGCTAGTTGTGGATTGTCTTGTTGCGTCGAAGCATTGTTCGCGTCTTTCGGCTGCATCGACGGCATCGTGTTCAGCGTCAATGCGATCGTCGACAACACGATGAACAATATTGAGATCATAGCTATTACCTGTAAAACATCATACCCCATTTTTTTCGATTCGTACGTAGGTAGTTTGTATCGTGTCACGTCGCCCTCGCGTATTTCGAATACGCGTAGCACCGACGCCGCTGCCAGAGCTCACAGTATAAGACTGTCCTCTAATAATACACATTTGGACAATTTTTTTTTTCTCGTTGTGCCACCTCGAGTAAAAATGCGCGCGCACGTACGCGCTTATCAAAAAAATTAATACTACAGGGTGTTCTGGTAGTAGTGCATTGCCTTTAAACTAGTGATGCTGCAACCTAAATTACACTAAGTTTGTGCATGTTTGACGACCAGAAGATTTCAAGGTGCTAAGTTATACACTAACAATGGCGATTTTTTTAAAACGTCGCAACTCCTCTAATTTAAAGGAGCTTGCAAGTTTTTATTTTTCAAATGGTTGCAGCTCCTTCTATTCTAAAACTAGATGAAAAAAGCATATGACTCGATTTGTAGAACATGAAAAGTTTTATCAAAAAGTTTCTTAAAAATTTTGCTCGACTTGCAAATTAAAGGAGTTATGAAGCCTACAAGTTTTTAAATTAGTGTAGCTCTTAAATTTTGAAGTTAGATAAAACCCGAATGCCAACTCATGTTATAGAGCTCAAAAAGTTCCACAAAAAAGTCCCAGACAAATTTTGTCTATCCATATTCTCGCAGGAGTTACAACATTCTGAAAAAAACTACCATCAATGTCCAAACATCTCTTTCCAAAGATGTTCCAAGAGTCTGTATGCTGACTCCTACAAACCTGATGTAGCATCACCTCTACCTCTCACAAACTCTACAGACAAATTTTCCACAACCCCTATAAACAATTGTCTCACTACCTTTTTAGAGGTTCTGTGATTCCAAAAGACAAATGCCATACTACCTGTAAGTCTACCAACCTCCACAAATAGATCTTCCACAATCTCTACAGACAGATGTCACACCACCCCCATATGAACAAATGTCCCACTATCCTACAGACATTAAGTCTCATTACCTTTTTAGCGGTTCTGTGACTCCAAAAGAGGAATGCCCCACGACCCGTATGTCCCACTACCTCTACAGACATTATGTCTCATTACTTTTTTAGCGGTTCTGTGACTCCAAAAGACTGATGTACCATGACCTGTATGGCTCACTCTCGTAACCTCACAAACAGATCTTCCACAAGCACCACGAACAAATGTCCCACCAGCTCTGTAGACATTGTCTCACTACTTTCTTAGAGATGCTGCTATTCTAAAAGACAGATGTCCCACGATCTGTATGTCTCACAATCTTCACAAACATATCTTCCACGATCTGTATAGACAGATCATTCCAGACCACACCTCTATGGACAGATTTCCCACAACCTTAATGGGCAGATCTACCACAACATCTACAGACAGATATCTCACTACATTTTTAGAGGTTCACGACCCCCACAGATAGCTACGGACAGATGTCCCACCACCCCAAGGATAGATCTCCCACAGCTCCTCCCTATGTCATACAATCTCTGGAACTGTATATCACATGGTTTGCACCTTTTTTACTTAGGGTAGCAATAGCACTGGTCTGAAGGCGGCGCACTGCTATCGGAACATCCTGTATACTATTCCATTTTGTGACAAAAAGAAAGGGAAAAAATGAAAGAAAATTCAACTAAAATACCAAATGAGGCACTAACTACACTAAAATGAAAATAAAAACACGTTCCAACGTTGCAAAACGGTCACTACCGCGGTATAATATCGCGACGTTCGCTCTTTCACCTACTCCTCTCATTCGAAAAATAGCCGGGCGACTTTAACCCTTCAAGTGCACCTCTTCATCGTGACATTTAATACACCCGTTTTGCTTCTCTTTCGTGTACTCAAAGCAACAAGCAATTTCCATCGCCTTTGTAAGTAATTAGAAAAGCCAACCTTTTCGTGCTCTACCCTTCTCTCCTCCGTCACTCTTTAGAGCTCGTCGCGCGCATACCACGTGCATATTTTTCTTCGTGGTAATACCAACGTACTCCTTATACTCTCGTATTTTTTCCTTATTTTACTACGTGTTCGATGACCGAAAGATACTACACGTCGACTTGATCTATAATCTTTTCTTCTTTCTCTCTTTCTTACGACGAGCTTTTTTCCTTACTACGTCATCGTCGTTGTCGGTTGACTGCGAGAAAAGTGTACAGGCGATCTAGGTCTTTCTACTACGATAACCAACGACTTCTCGGACGTTTTTTCTCTCTCTTTTTCGCTTATCTATTAATACCAGGTTCGTGTTTTTTCCCTTTCGTTTCGTATTAGTTTTCTGACAGTTTTGAAAATCTGTTACTGAAACGTCTGACTTGGACTTGACGCTGTCTCGGATAAACCGCAAGCAGATACTGAGAAATGTCACGTGCAATATTTTTTTCTCTCTTTGGAAACTTTAGAAATTATAAATTTATTCCGCTTGAAAAAATTTTCCCCGAAGAAGAAAAGTCGACGAAATAAAAGTTACAATCGTAACGTTCCTTTTCAATCCGTATAATTTCGATATCGAACGAATACCTATTTCACAAATGACAGAATAATTGCTTTATCGGTAGGTAATGAATATTCAGAAAAATGGTTCGTGAACGAATTGAATCAAAATAAATCTTTCAAGAGGGAGGGCGAACCACCACAAAATTGCTATTTTGATGTGCGATACGTCAAAACCTACAAATATTTTCCAGTTCGTAGAATACGAAATTGACTCCTCGAATACGCTTACCTATACCGATTTTGTGACCAAAAGTTTTGCCAAATTTAGACGTTATTATCAAAAAAATATGCAGAATTGTTTAAAGAGTCAAGAATCGAAAGTAAAAAATTATTTTCAGATCGAAGAATACCCTTTAAAACGAATGAAAACATGAAAATGAGATTTTTATTTCGAGGTCACTTCCTTCCTTTTTTCATGCCCGATTTAATAGATAAGCGAGCTGAAAAGTTATGGTCAAGTCCCAAAATGAATAATTTTAATATAGTTTACTGTCTACTCAGGGGCGTGACCGAACCTTTTCAGTAGGTTACGCTAATTTTCATGTACAATGGCGGGAGGGTAGAGGGGAATTCAAAATTCAAGTTTCGAAAAATGTAGAAAAATATGGTAAAAATGTCTGTTTTCGCCTGAAAAATTGTGATACTTCGAAAAATTTTTGCTCGAATGCCTCTAAGCATCATCATTTTTTTGAAATTTTGTTAAACTTATTTATTTTTCAATTGTCATAGACGATATTGAGATCGTACTTTTGCAAAAATTCCCATCATCAAGCTCATCATTCAATTTAGCAACTATAGAAATCGATCATAATCTAATATTCGACCATTACATCCACATTCATTTCACTGCAAATCTTCCAAAACGAAATTAATCGCCAATTGGTCCCTCTTTTCTGTTTCTATAACCCTCGTTTCCAAAACAAACGCTTAATTGGCGCCTGCAAACTGTTGGAAAACTACTCGAGTACTCGTACAACAAAATATTAACATTTTCTACATCTCACGTGCCACTCGTAAATCACCAGAAAAAGTTTACTCGGCACTGTCTTCAGAGAGGGCGGAAGGAGTCAGCAACGTTGAAACTTTCACAAAACAATACACTACGGTTAATCGTTATTAAAAGGGAAAAAAAGGAAAGATACGTATTAATGATATTAAATAAAAATGTAGTATAATACTGTAATGAAGGTACTACTACGACGTCAATTAAATAATATGTAGTGAGTTGTAGGTATACTGATTTACATGACAACATTACAAAGTTAATAACAGGTGAAAAAAAAGCAGCGCTCGGCTTCGATATATTCTACGTACGAGTATTTATTGATTAAAAAATATTTCTAGTTACTGGTTGATATACACAACCGAAGCACGAGATCTCGTATAAAAAGGTCGCATAATTATCTCCATCGATTCAATATTCTGCGTACCTATTACATTTCATATTCCAATTTATTGAAATTATTACACGTACAAAGAAGAAAAACTTCGCTTCAAGTACGTACCTACTCGTTCATACAATCCTTTCTTCATTTCCTGATGCTCGCGTCGTATAAACCTCATCATACCATCGGTTAATTTGTTGCTTTTGTATCTACATTCAGCGTACTAAGTGCTCTACACTCGTACTAGCTTCAAACGTATGGTAAAAATTAATAAAGCTCAACCCGTCCTCTTTTCCTTTCTCCTTTGCTCCTTTTAACTACTCGTTCGACTACTGAAGCGTATAAAAACCTCGAGAATTCAAGCGTACCTACAGCTATAATTATACTTTCTCCGAGCCATATCACGTAATGAATTCTACGAATACTGTGACGCGTGTGTGTAAAAAAAAAGACAAAAAATAACCAAGTATTAAAAAAAAAGGTGTAGGTTTGTAGCGTATGTGCAGCAGCGAAATCACCATCTACGAAATAATTGGCGCGTAAGCTTATTTCATGCGAAAATGAAGCGGTGAAATTTCCAAGAACCCTTTTCGCTTTTCCAAAATCACTTAGTCTCTTTAGATGTCTCTATAAAAGGGTCATTTTACATGGAAATTGGATTTCGTTCGAGAGTATAATCACTTGACGAAACGAACCGATAATATGGATCGGTGGAGGGCTTATCAGGAAATATGCAAAAGGTAATATGCTGAAAATTGTCCGCGCATTTGTATTAAAATCATACAAATATATAATTATACGAGCTGGAATAAAAAGGCGAGCAACGTAAAAGGGGGTGGGACGTTGAAAAAAAATACAGAATCTGCATTTCTCAAAGAAATACGTATAGGTATCTAATGGAGAACAGATTTAGTTGGAATTATTTTCTCTCGTCAAACTTCAAAAGAACTTATTTCATTAATTTTCCATGCACGAGTTTTTCATGGAAAAAGGTACATTACTGAAAATTTAATCACTATTTCGATTCTCAATAGGTATTAATTTTTTTATTAGATCGCATTCCTGCCTTTTTCTCATGTGAAATGTTTACTTCAACTCTCCTCTCCTTCGACCGCATTCCAAAGCAGGGGTTTATGGAAATCGAAACTTGAAATCAAGGGTTCTCAAAATTCTCCACTACGAAGAATTAGCGAACGAATACGAAACATGTGATAAAATTCTCACAAATTTTTACCACATAAAATAAGTCGCCGAAATTCGTTTTTAAAAACGGTCAAGAAAATTAATTAAAAAGTACGACGACGGTGACCCGGCAAAAGGGTATTTTAAAACCCAAGGTAAGGATATAAAAGAAAAACTACTTCAAGGTTACTTCAACGCTTTTGATAAAATACGATTAAAAGGCGCGTGATTGAGAATTTTCATCCACAAACTAAACATAAACGTAAACTACAAAGCGGGGCGAAGCGATTAAAATTTTCGTGTTAGCAGCACAAAGAGAGAGAAAAAAATTCTCTCGCAGCGGATCGGCGCGCGCATCAAAAACAAAGTTAGTAATTTAGTATATAAGTTATTAAGAACACGTATCAAAGTTATACACGTATAATGGGGTTATTTTTCGTACGCCCTGCTATTTCGCAGCCAAGCAATGTATGGCTGTCGACCCATAACGCAATTCCCATCACAGTATTTTATTCTATATAGGTAATAAAAACACCTATAATATTCTCGCGTTTATCTAAACAAAAAAAAAACTTAATCGATGTACACGTTTTGCTGTTAAAAAAAAAAAGTACACAAACATGAAAAAAAAAAAAGACAAAGAGGAGGGAAAAAACAACAATCACCCCAACACAGACACACAAAAACACATAAACAGGCGATACAAAAGCGTAATAAAATAGCAACCTTTCGCTTTTTTTGGTACTGGATCGCAACAGTACAAGTACATTGATTCGTACTGTAAAAAATTAAGAAAAAAAAACAATTCACAAGCTGTGTTAAAAATTGTGTAAATTTTTCGCCGCACGTACCTAATAAAAAATTGTAAAAAAAAAAGAAAAAAATTGAAGAAAAAAACAACAACAGATCAATTCATCATCCAATAGCGAATAAAAATATGCGTTTGTACTATGTACACGTGGGCAACAGTGTTAAACCGTAAGTTGCACATTGAATAAAACGTATCGATGCAAAAATTGGGGAAAAACTAAAATAACCACCCGATACCCGATTCCTCTAAAAATCGAGTTGATATGTGAGACCATTGACCAACTGAAACGTACCTAATAGTTGATTACATTGGAAACCTCTTACAACTTCACCACCGAATGGAAAACACTGAATAATTAAAACCACAAATTATCGATCCAAACTGAACAAATAATACAATTCATTTTTTAGTATTTCTTGCTCATGTCTCAGTTTTATTCATTTGATTATCTGTAATGTACGAGTACATCGAGCATGTACGAAGTACTATGCACACAATTGTAACGATTTTTTACCTAAAATGGGTTAGAAATACCTCCTTAAACGAGTCCAATTTTAAACCCTGGAAAAACAACAATGTAAAAAATTTACACCAAAAAAATCGAAGGGGGTAATCATACACATTAAAGTGACGGAAATGTAAGGGTATGCAATAAACATAGTAAATGTATCTGAAGGACCAGTAGAAAATTGACACGAAAATTTTTGCAATTTTGTTGTCTGTCTCTGTCTCGCCCCCGTGCGTTACCCAAGTGTATAATTTTTTAATTTTTTTTCAAATTCCACAGAGTATTCTCACATTGCATGTATTAGTTCATGATGCCTTAACAAAATTTTCAAATCGAAATGCAGGACTTTTTCAGAATTTCGTGAAGCCTCCTTCCCTTCCAATGGAAATTGTTTTGATAATTTGCACAAATGCTCAAATTTCAAAGAAAAATCAGTAGGTATACAAAATGAACGAGACCTAAAATTATTTTTGAATGAATTGGCAAAATAAGATGACAAGATATCTTTATAGATTAGAAATGCCACAATACGTTGCCATTTTTTCACATGACTTCTAACTCAAAAAAAATTGACTCACTTTTCTTCACTACAAGTAATGAATTAGAGAAAAATTGAATTTGGAAAGAATTTTGAACGAAAAATGCAGGACTTTTTAGAATTTTTCTCAGAAAAGGTGTAAAATACTCTTAAATACAGGGTGTCCGGTGATTGGCAGTACCTACCTACATATTCGAAATTTTAATAAATTACAAGTACCACAATAGTTTTCAAACAAATTCCATTTCCCTTCTCATAATTTTTTGTTCAACTTCCAAATTAAAGAGATTTTTAGCACATGTTGAAACAAAAAAAATCAGTAGGAATAAAGAATACAACTTTAAAAACTAAACCAGGCATGGTATGTAAATTCTTCAAAAAAAAAAGAAAAAAGACGCAACTTCAGTTACCATTTTTCATCAAGAAAGTAACCAAAAAGTAATCAACCAAACATAAATTTTCATGATTTTTGAAATGGATATGTCTTAAGAGGGGGGGGGAGGGGGTGGTAGGAAAATTTTCACTTCAAGTTTAAGCGCCACGAAATTTTGTTACCTGGATGACTTTTTGGATTTCGAAATCGAAAATGTTAGGTTGTGAAAGTGATTCGAGCATTGTAAAAATCGTTAAAATTTTCATATCATTCAACATATTATTATATTGGTCAAAAAATCATGAAAATCGTGGAAAGACCAGTACAAATTGTAGAATTTTCATAACATTTTCCAATATTTTCACGAGTTTTTAAAATTTTTCAGAGAATTTGTAAAATATTGTTACGTTTTTTAATGGAATTTCAACCACTATTTTCGATGCTTTTCATGATTTTTTTGACTTCTTTAATGAAGCTCTCGCTGATGTCTATGACAATAGGAAATTTTAATGGAATTTTCGACGGCTTTCATGATCTTTTGGTCATTTTTACAACACAAATTTCAACAATTTTTGTACTTTTTGTCATTTATTCGTGATTTTTCGATTACGTCTACATTTTCATACTGCTTCAAAAATTTTAAGAAGAGAAAATTTCCAAAAATTTGGTTTTTAGGATTCTTCCATTCCATGGAGCCAAAAAGGTTCAAATTTTATGTTTATGTATTAAACAAGATTTTCTTATCTCACCCCCCCTCCCTATTGACCGTTTTAATAAATTTTGGTTCGTGTACTTGTCAAGACTTTCCGATAAACAAAACTTCTTTTCTAGCTAGAATGGGCTGAATAAATAGTAATTTAGTAAAAAACTGAAGAAATGTCTGAAAGTCAGGAAGTTCAAAAAAGTCTGTTGGGTAAAAAGTTGTCTGACAATATTCTGATTTAAAATTTTTTTGAAATTTCTAAATCCATAAAGTTGAAATTTCCCAAGTTCAAAAATTCATCTGAATCCTTAAAAATTTTTCAAGTCCAAAAAAGTCTGATAAAATGTCTGAAAGTCAGCGTAATCTCTGAAATTTTCCAAATCCAAGAAGTCAGTGGAAATCTGAACATTTTTCTGAGTCCATAAAAGTTTCACATAATGTCTAAAAATCAGCGCGTTGGAATTTCGCGACGTTTTTTGCAAGTTTTTTTTTTTTCATTACATCAATTGACCCTTTCCGCTTCAAGTTTTTTAAAGGACTAGCCTCAAGTATATTAACTCGAAAAAATTCACAAGACTTTTTAAAAATCAACTTTGAATTTCTTTTCGAATGTTTCAGTTTTTTTTCACCTTGAAAATCGTGAAAAAAGTAATCAAGTGACTGGACAAATTTTGTTATGACAATTTTTTGCCTGGCATCAAAACTGAATTGTCTACATAACATTTTAACTAAGAAAATATTATAAAAATTATGAACTTTTGAATCTAACAACTATTCTTTGGACGACCTGTATATATTTCTCAACAAATGTTGTATAAAATGAAGAAATGACTTTTCTATACCTAGATTCTGGAAGAAAAAGAAACAAATAACACCCCTCCCATCCCTTAAAATCATCTGAGACGGGGTTTTAATTGATTTTTTTTTTGAAAATATGTTTATATTGATCATTTAACGTTTACAAAATTTCCAATTATCAAAATTAGTACATTCGAGTTGAATAAAATTCAATTATTTTAATTCAAAATAAAGACTATATTACATTTTCTCTGAAAATAACGTAACGTGAAAAATTCCGCCTCCATCGTTAAAATTTTCCCATCCGTAAAATGGGAATTTTTTCGAAACGAAATTGCTTACTTTTGAAAAAAATAATTACTTTTTTACGACTTTTTCGCAAATTGTCGAAGAAAAATGAAACGAGCGAAAAAAAATCGAGGAAAAAATCCCCTACCCCTGTCGAGGCGTTATATACGCGTAAAATTTGAACATGTAACTAGCGCGTAAACGTATCGTGTTTAAAAATAGAAGCTTATTCACGATCATTCGCGAACCCATTAAATTTTAATTTACAAAGCATTTATTCGGCCGCGCCGATAACGTTATTAGTTTCGAGCCTCTTTGTTTCTATGCGTTTTGCAATTTACACGTTTCTAGTAAGTGATAAAAACGAAAATGAAAAAGGCGAGAACACGATAACGAAATTTTTCCATACCGGGGATTCTTCGAACGAGATGAAAAATTTACCAATTTACGTACGATTATGAACCATTATATGAAAAAGGGAGAAAACCCGCCTTATCGGATGCCGATGGCGCGATTCGCAGAAGCGTATAAATTCCCAACTCCGACGACGGCGACGCTTCAACACCTACGTACCTACAGCTACACTTTTCCTTGTGGGGGGCGAACTCGAACGTGAAATCTGTTTGTAATTTCGAGAGCGAAATAAATTGGAATTTGCCACAAATAGGGACCCCGGATGTGAGATGTTGGTGAAGAGTCAAACTCGCAATCGTACACATTCCGGAAACCATTTCTTTATAAACCTCGTATACTTCTCGAAGAATCAAACTCTCGTGTTATTTTTGGCCACTCGGCTGTGGCGATTTAAAAACGGAGAAAAAAATTCTCACATAATTATAGAAAGGATTTCCGACGAAATAATTTAATCTTGGCATGACAGAAGCTCGAGAGTGTGACCTGGTAAACGTGAAAAATGACAATTACGCGGTTGTGGCCTTTTATAAATTTTTTGTCGCTCGATTTAATAGATCGACGCGCAATTTAATTACCGAAAACATCAGTGTTACCAATACACATCATCTGGATGATTTTTCAAAACATACGTATTCTCTCGAATCTTTCGTTTGGGCAAAGTTTCTCTATTTCGAGGTAATTTATCCCACCAATTCGGACACAAACGTACAACGACACAACACCTGAGTTACATTATCAAGAGAGTGGAGTTGAGAAAGGGATAACCATTAACACCACTTACGAAAGACAAGTGCTTAACACATTACGTAGGTACGTACGTGGAAACGGGTGCAAATAAAAATTAAACAAATGGAACATTTAAACTAAATATACGCAATGATCGTAGCGACAGAACACGAAAACTCGTGTAAAACGACAACAAAACGACAACTAGGCTGTTTAACGACGGTACAAAATTTATTTTCCATCTACTCGCCATCTAGTGAACGAAAAAAATCAACTAAATGGATACATTATCGCGTTAAATACAGGGTGGCCCATTTAAAAGGTCCATAGCTGTGAAAATGAGAAAAAAAACGTTGACTGCCAAAATTTCGAAAACTAAGCCCCCGAGAAAAAAACTTATGGCTCATAGGAGAGAAAAAATTTTTAATTCTACAATTTTCATCCCTTGCATTTTTTTCGCAGCATCCTTAGTTTGACCAGAAAATCTATTCTGAGTTTTAAATAAAAAGCGCAATTTTTTTTCTTTATTTCTAAAACTATCGACTCTGTAAATTTCCCTCAAACGTGGATTTTCTCGCCAAAAGAATGGTGCTACAAAAAAAATATAAGGGATGAAAACTGTAGACCTTGAAATTCTCTTTCCCTCCAGATATTACGTTTTTTTCAAGGGGTTCAATATCGAGATTTTTGCAGTCAAAGTTGTTTCATTTCTGAAATTATCTACTCCGTAAATTTCCCATAGACTTGAATGCGGATTTTCTGGCCAAACTAAGGATGCTACGAAAAAATTGCAAGGAATGAAAATTGTACAGCTTAAAATTCTCTTTCTCTTATCACCATTATTTTTTCCCCAGAGGGCTTAGTTTTCGAGATTTTTGCAATCAAAGTGTTTTTTCTTCAATTTTCAAAACCATCGACTTTCTAAATAGGCCCACCTTGTATATTCGCATAATTGGCAGTACGAAAGGTAATAAATTTTTAGAAATTTAATCATCTACACTTCGTCGTACCCTTTCCTCTTTTAACCGCGAAAAAATACGTAGGTAATATCAATTACATTATATACCTACGACGATACATGGACTAATCTTTGGATATTTTTCATTACGTTGAAATCATCCAGCTTCAGGTAATTAGGTCGGTCGAATATATCGTCCGAGACGAAAATAGTACATACTTTAGTATTATTTTATACGGTATAACGAAAAGCACAGGCTCTTTTCGAACATCCGCTCTTGTTTAAAGCACACCAGTATCTCAAACCTGACTAGATTGTTTAAATGCAAATTACCTCTACACGTTTCAACGTATAGAAAAAGATAGACAGAGAGAGACGCTCGCGACTCACTTATAATTGCAGCCAAGCGAATACAAATGAAATAAAAGCTTATTACGCGGTTTTCCTTCGTGTTTTCTCTTTGTATTTCGTCGTAACAACCGCAGCCGCAGTCGTATATGTAGCGAAATCGAGCCGGTTAATTATTCTTACGTTAGCGAAATATTTACGGTTTAGACTTTCGCACACATGGTTTGCTTTCCGAACGAATTTGCGAATTAGAATCAGGATACGATATTTGGGGTACCGTACTAACGTTTGAATAGCGACGTGAATTGTTACTGTACGTGAAACCGAAAGAATATACCTTATTTAATTGTCACCTAATAAATGAGCGAGAATGATTCAGTAGCGAATGAGTCAATTTTTCCGAACGAATCATTAGCGAATGTAAGACCTTCAGCAGAAAGTTTCTCAAGTCCTTCTCCACCCTCCCTCCATCCCAACAAAATGGGAATGATTTCGATTTTTACACAAATGTCCAAATTCTAAAAAAAAATCAGTAGGTACACAAAATAAACGAAATCAAATGATTTTTTTTTTGAATGAATCAGCAGAGCATGATAACAATGCAACTCGATCTTTTTCATTTCAAATGATAAATTAGAGAAAAAATAAAGTTTTAATGAGTTTTGGATAAAAAATACTCGACATTTTCAGCTACGAGTATTATTCTACATATTTTTAGCACCTTTCTGTTAAATGGAAGACTTTTTCAGCAAATTTCAGAAGCTGTTTGACACTTCCTCTTGACTTTTTCGACTCAAATAACCGCTATCCAAAAATTTTCCACCCCCCCCCCCCCCCCCCCCCCCCCCCC
>FIZU01050781.1:0-18024 GCA_900064475.1 Pseudococcus longispinus
AGGAAATTTTGTCTACTTTAACGTTTATTTGAACTTTTTTTTGATCAAGGACACGACTGAGGAGTTATAAGTCCTAACAGAAGGAGAAGTTCATATATGAGACGTATCGGGGGAGCGGAAGGGTGGCAATCTCGTTTCTTTTCCATTCAATTTTTGATCAAATTGAAACATTTCCTTCAACATTCAGAGAATTTTTTTGACGTTTTGAGCCATGAAGGACTTACATCGTCATTTTATCAATTTTACTTGATTTTGATGAGATTTCCAGGGATTTGAAACAATTTTTCTTGCATTTTGAATAATTTTAATCACATTATCGAAAAAAGTTCGATGTTTCAAGCTGGTAATTTGGACAAATCTATTGTCATTTTATCTAAATTACATCAAACTTTTCATCGTTTGGGCTTTTATAAAATTTAATAAAAATTTCAATTTTTGAGCAATTTTCATGATGTAAAATTACTATGATTCAACTCGAAGTTTTAAAAAAATTCTAACCATTTTTCTCGTATTTCAAATTTTTTTTTTGACATTTTGAAACATAAGTTAAAAATTTCATCAATTTTTCATTATGTTTACTCACTTTTATAAAAATTTTACAATTATTCTAACATTTTGAAATAACTTATCGGCAACTTTTCCAAAATTTCGAAAGATTTTTCCAACAATTCAACTAGTCCCTACGTACGAGTAATTTCAACAATATATTAAACACATGTGAAAATTTTTTCATCGTCCGACTTTCCAAACAAATCGAGCCAAATCTACTGGTAAAATTTTCGCAAACTTTTTTTTCCACCCAAATTCTCGAATACAGCTCTCAGCTCTCGCCAAGTATAACGAATTCCAACCTTGGAAAAGTTTCGCAGATAATCAAAATGCAAAATAGGAAATTTTTATGGTATTTCGCAACAACAAAGGGGTCAGTACAGCATTCGCATCGCTTTACCAAGAAATTATAAATTTTTTTGCGACCTCTCTTGAAACATCCATTGGTTATACGAGCACACGCGTATAATATACGATGAAAACTGATCCGTAGAAATATGGTTTTTGCTTTTATATGTTATTAAAATTAATATTACAACATCCGCCCATTTTCATTATACGTATTTTTCCTCGCACGACCGCGACCCTTTCTACTATAATCACGATGAACATCAAGCCGAACTCTTTATTCGGAATATCGAAAGCGAGTTAACCCCTATATTGCGAATGACCAAGACGGGATGGTTTATTTTTTTCGCTCGGGATGCAGGAATTCCACCGCGTGATATGGTTTTATTACAATTACCGGAAGGTATATACAATACAATATTTAGACGACTGGGTCACCCTTCGGATGGTGTACTTGTTTACATATCTGTCTAGCTGTGCGATGCGGTTTATTAACTGGTATACGAGCCGGATTAGCGAACAAATTGCGGTGAAATTTTAATATCGAAAATTACGCCGGCAGTTTTAATTAAAATTCTCGACCGGTTGGAAGTTTCTTCGGGAACGTAATCACTCGGCTTGCATTTCGCATTCAGCAGCGCCTAAATACACGAGGATAAGATCAATACGACGAAGTAATTCGGTCGCTTGAAAAAGCATTCAACCGAAATAATTCCACGGCGAAAACGTTAAAGATGTGGGAACGACGAGACCAAATGTATTTGTTGATTTTACCATTTGCCATTGTCACACATCAAAGAAAACGTGATTTTAATTCTATCGCAATTATCTGCCTCTCTTCGTTCCCCCCTTCCTGAGCAATGCGACGATGGTGGAAAATAACGCAACGAGACGTTCGTATTGGCGGCGAAACACGTAGGCAATTCTATTAACTTGATTATATTCGCGGCGCAGCGATTAGGCAACCGTAGCTATTCTGGAATTAGGTATGCAATTGTTTTGACGGTTAATGATTTTCGGCGATTCGACATGCAGTGCGTCGCGGATCGGTAATTTTATTAACGCGGCGCGAGGCTGAACGTCGAATGTGCCTCCGGCTCCGGCATCGTAGCACAATGATTCTTTTTAAAACGCTGCAACTTCGTCATTTTAACGCCAGCTATACTAATACGCCAACGTTTATTAAAAGGCAACCGTGTTAATGAGCTCGAATCAGATTAAGCGCCTTTTACACGCGTGCCGCCTGTGCCACCGCACGCCAGCCAATTGTTTATCCAGCGCGATATTGTTCGCCTGGTATTTTCATTCCGAAACCCCATAATTAGCTACAGCACACAAACCGCGCACCAGCCCGGGCCCGATCCTCGCGCCGCACAGAAAAATCTCTCTTTCGCAGTAAAACCTCGCCGCACAAAAGTTTCAAATAATATATTACCAGACATTCGTAACCTTTAACAAAGAAATCTCTTCGTGCTCCGCAGTTGCTTCCGAACGATCGAATCGAGCAGTACGAAATTTTTTTACTTTGGGAGCTTTTTAAACCGATGATCACAAAGGTATCGGTATTGCTAATTTTTTATCCACTCTGCTAAAGTGAATATTCGATAGTGCGATAATATCTCGTCTCGTGTGTAATTTACCGTGTAATATTCAATTATCGCATAAAATTATCTCGGGGTTACAAACTGATATTATGGCACAGTTCGTCTACCTAATCAGAGAAATCGTTATATGGAAACCAAAAAAAAAAGGTGAACATCATGATGAAGAATGTGATTTAGATCAAGAAAGAGAATATCGCACATCAGGAGTAATAAGGACATATCTTAAAAAAAAAACTTTTTTGGCCTCATCTTTCTCTGCTCTGTCACCATATAATGACACCCCCCCCTCCCCATACTAACTTTACAGGCTTCTGAATTTTTCCAAAAAAAGTAACTTGGTACACATTTCTCATCAAAAAACTATCCAACTAAAAAGTAAACAACTTAACGCCAATTTTCATGAATTTTTTGATAAACATCAGATATTGACAGACATACTTCGATTTTTCGAAATTGATGGAGTTGAGTTCAGAAGTTGACCTTTTTTTCACGGTAGTACAGGGAGTCTAACAGGTATGAAGTCATGAAAAATCATCATTTTGGAAGGTGGGTCATGAAAGTCATGAAAAAGTCATGATTTTAGCTCAAAATTGACTTCCAAAAGCGAAATTTATAAAAAAAATTATTTTAAACATTAAATTTTTTTCCCCCATTATTTAAATTTTTTTACGTAGTAAAAAAAAAATTAATAGAGAGGGTGCCATTTTTGTGTCTAAGGCTAGAAAACTGCATTTTAAAAATGTCGTGAAAAAAGTCACGAAAAAGTCATGAATTTGGCTCAGAACATTTTGTTAGACACCCTGTCCATGTAAATCTTCAAAATCTGATAATCATAATTTGGGACGGTCTGTACAAAGCCTAGAAATTCGTGGAGAGACCAGTCCCCTGCCCCGCTCCTCTTTGCTTCTGCCTCTACCTTCTCTCTTGAAAATCTATTTACTTTCCATTTTATTTCACCTACAATCAAACTGTTGAAAATGTTTATACTTGAGTTGTTGTCCGATATACGCTTCTACCAACTTACTACACCTTTCAATTTGGAGCGTATCTAGAAATTTTTGGGTCCAAAGTAAGAAATCTGTTTCTCCCCTTCACTTCGTTCCCTTCCGATTTTTTTATGTCGAAAAGTTTCCCCTAAAAGGCATTCAACAGATGAAATTTTATAATTTTTTCCAACAAAGGAAGCCCAGAACCCCTAGACACCCCCTCAAATATTCCAAAACATGAAAATTTATCAACATTCAACGTGCATATTGCTTCAACTTTTGGTTTTTGCCTTTTTGAGGGTTCCCACACCGCAAGTTCTTGTGGAGACGGAACGGTCGCTCGCTATCAACTGGAAAATTACCTCCCGAATCGAAAATCTAATGAACATTAGCGGAAAATGCGCATCATCGGCAATATAGAGGCCACGCAGGTTCACTGTATCACCATATGGCACAGAAGTACACAACATGCGGTCGAGTTTTCGTTCTTTTTCCTCGAATAAGAAAAATAAACAGCATCAAGGAGCACGTGGAAGGTGGCAGGGTGGAAATTATATACGATATCGTTAGAGATACCGCATTGACTACTGCACACGCTGCCTTTAACAATGGTCTGCTGCTACAGCATTTTAGCTGTTGCCAGTCAGTGTCTCAGTGATGGATAAAAAGAACAGACAGCCGTTTATAATGCTGCGCGTGTAGGACAGCATTTGTTATACGTGTACCCCTGCGTGTTGTAAGGTTAGACTACTCCCGGGTACATTATATACCACGTTGGGCGCATTTCCTTTCCTAAGTACACACCGTATGGGTTACGGTAGGTATACTACAATGTGTAATGTGCATGTGTGTGATAATAAAACGACGATTATGAAAATGGAGATGCTGTACATTATATTCGGTGCACGCTGTATGTGTATATACGATGTATGAAATATTAAAAATAACATCGCGATGCGGATTCCGCGTTGGGAAGCTGAATTCGCCCTTGAGAAAGGCCATCTCGTATCGGTACGTACGCAATACACGAGACATCGTGATGCGATGCGACCAAAATTTTTAGATGAAGAAAATTTGGCCATTGTGAGAGAGGAGAGGAGGTAATGATTTAGAGAAATTGTATCAGAAGACTACAAAAGGGTTTAATTGATGGAATTATGGAAGAGGATGAGAATGAGAAGGGTGCGAAAGCATAGGAAAAGTATCGATGTTGCAAACGGAGATAATTTAATTAAAAAAGATACTCGTAGTGAAGTGAAAAGAAGATAATGATCGAGGTAGTCGGGGTAAAATTAATGAAAAAAAAGCATATTCACGTTACATTTTGTGACAAGCTCGCATCAAGGTTAATTGTTCACTTTTAACAATAACTAAAATAATAGCCGGGTAAGTGCGACGGGCTGTGATTTAGAGGGCGCAGGCAGGGTGCAGAAGAGATTGCGAGGGCTTCGGGGTAAGGCGGGGTACCTATTACTAGATGACTAGATGTAGCATAGGAATATTTTTGTCATTTTGGCTAATGGCTGAATGATTCTTGGCACCGGTTCGGGGCGTCGGTTGGTAAAATACGGGACGGACGGGACCGGGCAAACGTTAAGAGAAAGTACCTACATTTATAAGAATTGTACATAGTGAAATAGTCGTCGCTGCTGCTGCGGCGGAGGCCAATATTACTTTATTAAATAAGACCCGAGAGACTTCGCGTTCGCCGTGTAGTCGAGTCGAAAATTGAGGCGTGAGTTTCGCGAATATCATGTCGAACGAGTAGACCAAAAAGTGTGATGTTTTGGACCGGTAACGACGACGACGACGATGAGGCGAATCTACTCTACAGTCCGGCGCTTATCGCTCGCCGAGCTAGCGAGAGTTGGATAGACACCTTACCAGCAGAGGTATTTATTGGATTTTATCTATATTTCCGATTCGTTTGCCTTATTGTAGATTTTTTTCAGTTGGGGGATGGTGTTGATTCGCGAAGTTCTGGGGGATTTAATTTTTCCTCAAATTGTTATTGCGTCGTTGATTTTTGCCTCTTTTATTTTCGAATATACGAAAAAGTTTTCGAAATATTTTTTTATAGCGCGGAATTACGTTTTGATATTTCATATAAGAAGTATTTTTCATCGCTTTGTATGTTGGTGCGACGAAAATCCTGCTAAATCCCCGTTATTTTTTTAATAATACTATGTTACCGTTGGCAATGTTAATAATAAAACGTCGTATTGGCTCAAAATACAGTCGAACACCTACTTAGTACTTTGGTATGCATACTCGAAATATATTTGGGTTTTTTAAAAAAACGTTCCCGTATGTGCCACCTCTTACAATATGTGCTTCGATTGACGTTTTGATCCGAAGAGGTGAGAGGGAAGAGGGGTCAGTTTGGGCGAATGGTTCCCATCAACGCGGTATTATTTTTTGACACGAATTTCCAATCGGAAGTGAAATTTCAATATGGTTCATAGAGGTATTCTGATGAATAGAAGTTTTGGCGCTGAGATAGGTCGCATGTGTAGTGTATTTCAATAGATTATTATGTCGACGATATTTTCGAGTCGAGCGCGAAATTTTAATATATTTTGATACCTCGTAACCGTATTCGATGTTTGAAACGAATCGGGTTATTTCGGGTATTAAACGCGATCAAAAGATTCGCTGGTGAAGTTGCGAAAATGCCTTTCGAGGTTAAATATTTTTTCGTATGTTGGAATTTAACGTGAAAGTTTGACTTGTTTTGATGTTTCGTTTGAATTTATTATGAAAGAACGTGCATCGAAAAATGTCGATGCGGTAATCGGTCGGAGAAGGTCGTTCGAACGTGCGGTGAAATGAATTTTCGTCGCGATTTACGGATCGATTGTGAAATTTCAGTGTTTTTCAGTATCTTGCGAGGGCACGTTCTTGATGGAAAGTGTTGAAAAGAAACTGAAACGGAGTGAACGTGAATGGTGTTTGTAGAGATGTGATGTTTCGTACTGAGAAAAAATTTCGTTGTGATTTTCGACTAGAGCGTGAAATTTTAATGCATTTTGATACCTCACACGAATACTCTGTGGTCGAATTTCGATCGATGGTGAATCGATGACGTCGCGTCGTAATTCGAAGAACGCTACGAATCGTAATAAAACCGGTTTTTTGGTGATTTTCGAATCGAACGAGAAATTGTGCCTGTCTGACTCATGCGAAACGTGTTTCGAGTATAAATCGATTGCGATCGATAATGTTAAGCGTACGAAGAATTGTACCGAACCGCGATGAAATCGATTTCAATATCATTTACGAAATCGATTTCAATATCGATTACGAAATAGATTTCAATATCGAGTACGAAATCGAACTTGAAATTTCGACGTATTTTAATACCTACGTCATGCGAATATATGTGCTTCGAAAGTAAATCGAAAACGAAATAATCCAAAGAAATGCTACGAATCGTGATCAAATCGATTTTGATATCGATTGTCGAATCGAACGTGAAGTTGAAATTTACACTATCTTCGGAATGTATTTCGGGTATAAATCGATGTTGTAGATCATTCGAAGAGATTTTTCGAATTTCGATATAATCGATTTTGATATCGATTATCGAACCGAAATCGAAATTTTGGGGACCTTTGATAGTTTTCGTCAATGTATAAGTCTAAAATCTGTACATCAATCACGAAAATGTCTCGAATTGTGATCAAACCGATATCGATTATCGAATCGAACTCGAAATTTTGAGAATTTGTGATGGGTACTTATTCTTCACTTGATTGGTTCATGCGAAAATGTTTTTTGTGCGTCGAAAATGTTTCCCGAGTAAATCTATGACGAAAAATCATTCGATGAAAAACCTCGAATCACATAGAAAGCGATTTTTATAATCGATATCGAAATCTGCGATATGTTTTGATACCTACTTCATACGAATTACGAAATGTACGTGTAGTGACTAAATTCTGTTTCGAGGTAAATCGATGGCATAATAATTCCAAGATTTGTGTCGAATTGCCCAAAGTGAACTTATTATTTTACACAAATGTGTATTCTCATTTCGGGTGTTAATCGATATCGTAGATCACTCGAAGAAATATCTCAAATTGCGACATACTCGATTTCGATATCGATTATCGAATCGGAATCGAAATTTTGAGGGTACTTTGATATTTTTTTTGTGAATGTAGGTATGTGTGTATGTAAATCACCCATGGGAAGTCTCAAATCGTCATAAAATCGATAAATATCGATTATCGAACTGAAAGCAAAATTTCCAGTATACGCAGCTAAACTGCGTTTTGAGAATAGATCGATGACATAATCATTCGAAAACTTGCTACGACTTGCAATAAAATCGATTTCGATATCGATTTATCGATTATCGAATCGAACGCTTGAATTTTCACCTATTTTCATGTTTTACAAAAATACTTCTGCTAGGAATGAATTTCTTGGGTAAATCGCTGTCGCAGATAATTTTTAGAAATGGCGAAAATCGCGATAAAATCGATATCGATTATTTTATCGAATCGAATGCAAAATTTCGAATATTGTGATACATACTGTATGCAAATGTTTGCGCCCAAAATCTATTTCAAGAGCAAATATATAACGAAACCGCGCAAAGAACGCCTCGAATCGTAATAAAATCGATTTCGATTATCGATATCGAAATTTTCAACGTGTTTTCATACTGTTTTATGCGAATATACGTGGCTAAATTATGTTTCGACGGTAAATCGACGACATTATCATCCGAAAACTTGCTACGACTTGCAATAAAATCGATTTTGATATCGATTTATCGATTATCGAATCGAACGCTTAAATTTTCACGTATTTTTATGTTTTACAAGAATACTTCTACTGCGGGAATGAATTTCTTGGGTAAATCGCTATCGCAGATAATTCTTAGAAATGGCGAAAATCGCGATAAAATCGATATCGATTATTTTATCGAATCGAATCCAAAATTTCGAATATTCTGATACGTACTGCATGCGAATGTTTGCGCCCAAAATCTATTTCAAGAGCAAATATATAACGAAACCGTGCAAAGAACGCCTCGAATCGTAATAAAATCGATTTCGAATATCGATATCGAAATTTTCGACGTGTTTTCATACTGTTTTATGCGAATATACGTGGCTAAATTATGTTTCGACGGTAAATCGACGACATTATCATCCGAAGAATTGCTAGGAATTGCGATAAAATCGATGTTCATATCGATTATCGAATCGAATGCAAAATTTCGAATATTGTGATACGTACTGTATGCGAATGTTTGTGCCCAAAATCTATTTCAAGAGTAAATATACGACTAAACCGTGCAAAGATCGCCTCGAATCGTAATAAAATCGATTTCGATTATCGATATCGAAATTTTCGACGTGTTATCATACCTATTTATGCGAATATACGTGGCCAAATTATGTTTCGAGGGTAAATCGGCGACATTATCACCCGAAGAATTGCTACGAATTGCGGTAAAATCGATTTTCATATCGATTATCGCATCGAATCGAAATTTTGACGTATTGTGATATTTTACACAATTTCGGGTGTAAATCGATGTCGTAGATCATGCGAACAAATGTCTCGAATCGGAATAAAATTCGATCTATATATCGATTATCGAATTGATTTCGGACTTCCAACACATTTCGATATCCGCTGAAAATATACTCGCGTAGAGCGTATCTCGAGTAAAAATTATTGGCGCGGCGTCGATAATTCTTCGAAGAAATGCCTCAAATTCCAAATAAATCGATTTCTACGGCGGTTTTCGAATCGAGCGCGAAATTTGTACTCGGCTTGACACCCCACATCGAAATTTTTCGAGTATTTCCGAAGATCATATCAACCAAGAAGCGGTATCTTCCTAAAGATGTACCTAACCAGTTCCATTCCGCGTTACGATTACCTATCTTATGAGTCATGACTGACTAGTGATGCATTCTTGCAGAGTACTCCGGTCGCTACGCAAATACAAAGAAAAAAGAGCATGCCAGACTTTCAAGTATTACCAAATTCAACCAGTGGTATGTCTCGAGAAGAAGTTTCCGTTTTAAGTTCAGCGCGCCGAGAGGAAATGCGAAGATTACAAGAAGAAAATGAAAGGCTACGTGCTAATCCTCTCCTTTACCTAGTCAGTCCTCACGTCAAAGTATGTATAATCATATTTACGAACTAACCAGTTCAATCAAATGCGAGTATACTAATGACGAATATTTCTGCCCAGGAATGGTTCTCAAGACAACAGTTACTTATGTTAGTTTTATTCGTAAATATATCATTAGCCATCGTATTCTTTAAACTATTAACGTAGCGAAAAGAGGATTTGATTGGCGAACACGAACAGAAAATCGATCAAAGGAAACGAGGCAAAAAGCACCATCGGAAATGCACCACCAATGTGCACTCGTTACGTTGTTACGTTTTTAATACCTGAAAAATATTCATTACTGGCGCACAACGAGGTACCACGAGAGACCGAGAGAGAGATTGAGAGAAAAAAGATGCTGATACGAACGAGGCTGAAAGAGATGAACCATCTTAGGATATGTTGTTATTCCAAATTTAATTCTAATTTTGTATTTTTATTTTTGGAATAGTGTACTTCTTTTAATAATTTTGTTTTGGGGATAATTTTAATTTCTCTCTTTTTTTTCTATTTTCTTGAAAAGTTACATTCACTGGATGTCTGTTGTACAAAAAAAAATATATAAGAAAACGACCACAAGTATTATGTTTTTACCTTTTAAGTCTGTTTCGTTTGTCTCTTTAAATATTTATGTGTAAATTATTTTTCAATTTAACGAATTTTAGATGTACGATATACGACGCCTCTACAAATATACGTTATTTTTTGTTATAAGTGATTATTGATAAGTGATATTAGAAATTAGGCTCGATATACTGTGTAAGAAGGGAGAGAATGAAATCGTAAAATGAATATCGTGAAACTTGAAGAAAAATTTTTATTTAAATGAAAAATTTCAAACAAAATCTAACACCGATGAAAGTGCTTTTAAAACTTCAAACATACAACTTAATGAAAATGGAATTTCTATACAACGATGCACTGATCAAATTGGGTGTGTGAAATAAAATTAAAATTTACAGTTCAGTCTCATGAAAGCATTAAAACACAAATTGAATTACTGGTAAAAGACTAGAAAAATAATACGTTGGGTGAATTGAATAAAATACATATAAAACTGGATTCATTTCTGTTTCTTGGTTTTGGCTTCCAATTTTTTAACGTAAATCTTCGGTCCGTAATAAAAGAATAAGCAATTTGTTATCACAGTAACTACATACAACCCAATGACGAAATATTCGTTAGGCATATGACACTTGGAAATGACATATTGGTCTGGAGTGAAACGTGCCTGGAAATGTTGCCAAATTGAAAAATCGATACTAGACGAAAAAGAAATGAAAATCTTACCAATGAGAAGCTAGGATTAGGTTTATTTCTCCAGTTGAACGAGGGTATGGTGTATTCGTGGATATCTTTTGCATGGATAGTGTGACATCCATGATGGGTATGACCACTAAAAACTAGTCTGGGGTGAAGTATATTTAAAAGCTGAAAATTTAGTCGTAATTAGATGCAACGAAGAGACGCAATTGGGGTGAAAATGAGATGACATACGAAATCTGTGGCATCTTGAGATAAACAATCCCATTTTTCTTTGAATTTCTGCACTTTTTCGTGATAAGGTGCTTCGTCGGTTTCATTACAGTTGGCATCGCTTTCACGATAAAGTGGAAAGTGCTGCGAATAAGAATGTTGATAAATTTCTGTTATCAAAATAGAACAAGGTAAAAATGGAGAGTTTTACTTGAAGTAAAATAGGTCGCGAGTAACTTTTGAGCTGCATTCCTTTGTAACATTTCTCAGTTCCGTTTGTGCATTTCAATCTACCTACAAATATATGAAAATGAAGGATTCGTAAATAAATTTTTTCTAAAATAATTCAATAAACGTGGATTATTACTTCCGATGTATTTAATTTGAGCTTCGGCTTTATTACAAATATGACAGCCGTCGTTTTCCAATGCCATACTATTGACGAGAACGAAATGAACATCTTTTTTCGTCAATAATTGGACAGATGGTGCTTTAAAAGTTGTACTAAATCTGTGCTCTAAGTAAGGATGCATGCTATAAAGAGAATAGGTCAGATTGAGATGGGTTTTCAAATATTTTTATGTCATTGAAAGTCAACTCACGCGTAGTGAAAACCAATATCGTGATTGCCGGCCACAACATACAGTTCGGTTCGATTATTGGTCCGGAACAGATGGAAAAATCTCTTGACGTACGTCGAATATACTTCATCCGGGCTGAAACTCCCTTCATCGAAAATATCACCTGAAGAAAGTACCAAGTTATAAGACCAATTCGACAAAAAGAATAATTGACGAACTAACCTAATATGAAAACAACTTCTGGTTCGTGGAGCTCTAACAATGTCTGGAATGTTTGGTACATCTGCCATTCCCTAAAATCGAACAGGTCATTAAAAAGTCAAGATTTTAACCCGTTTATTTAATTCTTACCTTCGTAATTTATCAAACCAGTGCCCTTTTCGAGTACCGAGTAAATGGACGTCGGCTATGAGAGCTACTCGCAGGACATCTTTATCCGGTACTTCGACCAAGGTGCCATTTTCGAGTGTTTTTTTCAAAACTGGCCACGAACACTGCGTCAAAAATAATAGCTCAAGTGGACGTTCAAGTGTTTATTTGGTAGATTTTCACCTCTAGAGAACTTACTTGATTTAAAACGATGTAGTAGATTAAATATTCGCAAAATATGAACACAAAGATGAATGCAATAGCGGGGATAGTGAAAAGGAAATACATTACATCTGTATACTTCCTAATTCACTACGAAGTAATAATGGACTATTTTAATAGTCATTTTAACGAAATCCGAATTTCGAAAACCTAAATTTCGATTTCGTCTTATCTATTACTTCACTTTCGATAACAAAATGTAAATAAATAAAAAAAAAATTCGAGTCGGTTATTCGTCGTTTTGAAATATTTGCATGATTGGAAGTTGAGAGTAACTTTTCAATATTTTTCCGCTAATTTTACTCGAATTGGTTTTAATTGCATGATTAATAATTATTATTATAATTCTTCAACGAAATATCTAAAAATAATTGTTTATTTCGTGGTAATTATTTCGAAAAAAGAAAATGAAATTGCATCACGAAAACTGTATCCTCTTCGAAATGGTCCGTTATCAGAATTCGATCCCCTCGTTGGTTGGATTCGCGTCGCAAAAATGAAAGTGCAACAAAGAGGAAGGCCTACTTTTTTATCTTTGTCCATTTCCTTTTACAATATCGCTCGTATTATTCAATCACCATGATTCATAATCAAAGAGCGAGTTTTAATTAATATTATAGTTCATTTAACAATTGTTAAGTCGAGCAGTTTTAACGTTGAAATGAAAAACTCGTATAATTCCGAACAAGAGTAACGCGCAGTCGTGTCGTGGGTGTTCGCAATTCGTGTGAAAGTGCCAATGCAGTGTGTTACGTCTACATTCTAACTGTGATAAAAATACTTATTTATACGGATATATTTGTGTAATTTATGCTAAAAAGGTGAAAAATTAATTTGTAAAGTGATCTGTAAAATGAACCATTTTAGCGATACACCGTCGTCTTGGCCTTTTCGGCTTGTAATCGTATAATGGGTCAACGACTTAGCACATTGAAGCTTATTTTGAAACAGAAAAATATTAAAATGGATGATAACAAGGTAACCTTGATTAGTAACGATGCCGAAGCCGATACCAGCGGAGATAAAACCATCCCCGACGACAATACCGATACCCACCAGCAACATTTCGAAAACATCTACATCAGTTGCGAACAACTAAACGATACCAGTGATACTGCTAGCTCCGCTGCAAAATCCGACGCTAAAATATGTGAAAAACGCAAAACGGTTCAATTTGTCGAAGCTGAACCACAGTCCACCAGCGAAATGGAAAAGAAATCGCGCAAGAAACAACCCCAGCAAGACGGCACCGCGAGTAAAAAGAAGAAAAGTCATTGGGTATTAAAATTCAACTGTCCTCGTTTAAAGAGCGGCAGCTCAAACAGTACGCACTCAGAACCCGATATTCCGGGCAAAAGTCAGGAAGCAGATTGTGTCTGTACGGGATACCGTAGAACGGAAGGTGCTCCGTTGAATGGTGAAGATTTGCCGTCGGGTATACCAATATTCGTACCAAAGCAGCATCTCGATCAATTGAAAAAATCCGACGACGATGCGTCTCGTAAAGAAGACGGTGCTGGCCAAAGTACCGAACCAGTCATCGATCTATCTAAATTCAATCCAGAAAACTATCCGATTGAAGATTGTGACGAACGTGCACGTTTAGAAAGAGCTCGAGAGATCGCCGAAGGCGTCGATCCGCCTCCTGGCTTCAGTCCGAAACACGCTATAGAATTAGTGTGTCCTCCGAATTTAAATATCGATAATCTAACAGCTCTGTTCCAATCGGCGCTGTCGTTATCGGCTTTATCGCAAATCGATGTATCTAAATCGGTTCATACGCAGGTCGATTATATGCACTGTTTGGTGCCAGATTTAATGCAAATCATCTCTTCGTCGTTCTATTGGGGTAAAATGGACCGCTACGAGGCTGAACGTTTGTTAGATAATAAACCCGAAGGTACGTTTTTGTTACGAGATTCCGCTCAAGAAGAGTACCTATTTTCGGTCAGTTTTCGCAAATACGAACGCTCGTTGCATGCTCGTATCGAACAATGGAATCACAGATTCAGCTTCGATTCGCACGATCCTGGTGTATTCTCGTCGCCCACGGTTTGTGGCCTAATTGCGCATTACAAGGATCCTACGTCTTGTATGTTTTTCGAACCAATGCTCACTATACCACTTCACCGAAATTTCCCATTTTCGCTGCAAAATCTTTGTCGCGGTGTGATCTGCAGCCGAGTAACGTACGATAAAATTAATTACCTCAAATTGCCCAAAACGTTGAAAAACTTCTTGAAGGAATATCATTACAAGCAGCGAGTCCGCGTCAGGAAATTTGATTTCGAACAATAAACTCGACATAAAGTATTACAAATCTTGTTCCTTATCAAAGTGATACATTTGCTAACTGTTACATGATTATATAAAACAAAAGCTTTATTTTATTGTATTAGTTATATCGTTCACTAATTGCACCGAATATTAGTGTATTCTTTTATGGTATTATTTCTTCTTGTTACTTATTTTCGTTATAATTTTTTTTTTCATTTTTCAGTCGGAAAATTCTTATGTATTAAGTTGAAAAATCATTAACAGACCACTGGAACTAATCTACTTAAAAACCCCTTCCGAATCTGATTCTCCCTAGTTTTTTTTTCGACGATATACCTACTTACTTAGTGAAATGTTTTTTCTTCTTAGTCTTTTATTTTTCTTCTCGTTTTATAGTTGAATTTATTCTTGCAAGTCGATAAAATGTTTTGTGTATAAATCGCAAGGTTGTTATTTGTTATTTATCATGCATACAAAATAAATCCGCATGTTTGTTGTGAATTTTCACCTATTTCTTGTTGTATTTATTTTGTATTATTATTTTTAAATAAATAAACTTATTATTTTGTTGTTTTACATAACTGTAATAGTTTCTGAAAATATATTTTTTCTCACTAGCTTAGCGTATTATTTCTAATACTTTTCACAAAGAAAACCATTGTATGTGTGGTAGTAAGTGTTTCTATAAAGAAAACACTTGACAAAACCGTTACCTTGAATTTGAAATGTAGAATTTGAAGCAGATGTTTGGTGAATGGAACTTATTTATTGATAGAACATATTTTTCAGTAAAAATTGACGAATTTATTTATGATAATTTTAGGCTTTTAGGCCTCTTTTGAGATAAGCTCGTCAATCATCAATCTGATGGAAATTTGAAAGGAAGAAACTATTTCCAATGTGAAAATTTCCATTCAAGAGAAACAAATATAAATATAATTTTTTTTTTCTTAATTGCTTCGGAAATTTATTTTGATTGTTGGGATCACTTTATGATAAAAATTGAAGCTGTTGAACTGTCTGCTTCTGTTGAAACAAAATTTCTTTGAAAAATGTACTTAGTTATATACTTATATCTAATTATCAAATTACAATATCCTTCGTACTGTATTTATTTTTACTTTTATGATTCAAATGATCCTAAACAGCAGAACTCTAAACTTGCCCAAATCTTTTCCGCAATATGCATAAAACATGCATTTTAATAAGCAACGGAAATAATTGATCGATCATTTTCAACAAACCTTTATTCAATCATTCGAGTGAACGATTGAATAAGACGATATGAAAACAAAATAACGTATAAGCATCATTTAAATTATCAGTACATATTCGTTTTCGTTCTTCAATTCATTATTAATTACATTTTGCGTCAGTTGAAGTGATTAATTACCCAAAAGCATGGCCAGTGGCCTTTACTAATGACACGATGCGAAATAAATTGTAATAATTTGATACAATTTTACTGTACTTAAATTAGATCATGCGAAAAAACCGTCGATACCTATTTTTAGTTCATACGAGCACATTAAGTTATCACATATCCTGTTTATGATGGTCATAATACGCCGATTATTACAAAAACTTTTGATTCATTGACGAATAACTCACACTGACGTTGGCACCACGTACACAATTTCGATATCATTGGTTAGTTTTTTCATCGTAATACCTAATGAGAATCAACAACAACTCCAAATTGTGTTCAAAAATACAGATACTTGTAATCTAAATCCTATAGATATTGATTACAGAAAACCATACAACGAGCCATCGAGCTTCGATTTGCATTCGGTGTCTAGCTGATAATCATAATACTTGGTGAAAACCATCAACGCTTATGTACAAAAACACGATTAAAAATTAATTTATTCATTCACAGGTACATAGTTCTCGAGGAGTAAAACATAGGTACAAAAAAATATTACAAAAAAATGGCTATTTACAATTTACACTGGTAAAGTTTTATCATTTTTATAAAACTGAAATATATCTCCTAACGATAAACGAGCAAATGTTAATCTCGGCGGCCGATCGTCATCGGGGCCAAGTTTCGGCGAAGATACTCTCCTCATCGTTCTAATTTTACGAAACTGTTCCATTGCTTGATCATAAGATGGTAATCCGGTAACAATGGTGTAACTTGGTAATGATTCTTCGTAAGTATATTCCTCTCGAAAAGGAGCCCTGGTGTTCATTGATCGCTGGGCTTGTAAAACTGTAAACAAAAAAAAAGGAGCCTTTAATGTATTGTTTTTGTTTTAAAAACAACGAATAGGTAAATAGTACGTCGTTCTTTGTCGGTATTTTCAACTTGTATCGAATATATAAGGAAATTGAATGTGTTAGCAACGGGTGGTAACCTGTTTGCTTTTTATTTGTTAACTAGGCGACTGTGGTATATAGAGATTAATATTATTAATGTACCTCCATATATGGCCATGTTAATATGATTTAAACTTATGGAATAGTCAATCGGCGATCGGGCGACGGCTCGTGTAATATTTATAAAAAGCTGAATACTTTACTGAATCTCAATTTTCATAAAAATTACCATTGTATAGGTAGATATCGTTTTTTTTTTATTCAAGGTTACGAATTAAAACAATTCATGCATTTTTATGGGTACTCTGGCGATTTGACGTTATCTTTAAATGACTTGAAGTTTCTTACAAAATTGGTATACAATTACATTTTTATGTATTTATGGCAATTGACAATACCTGAATTGTTCACGAATTCGATTATTAGAAAGAAAATTAAAAATTGAAGAGAAAATTTGGCGACAATTTCGTCAAATTGCAATTGCAATTTACGAAATAAAAAAATAAAATAAATAAAAAAATGCAAATAAAAACATTCCCTTTCTCCCAGTCCCATCGGCCATTTTCTCCCTTCTCGCTCTCGACGTCATCAAAACCGTTTCCGCCATTTTTGTTTTCAAATTTTCAAAATCTAACAACACAAAACGGGCATCCGTAACGTTAACCATAATTTTGGTGTTTTTTACAGATTGGTAAGTTTAAAATTTGCGTAATATGATTCAAAATGTCATTTAAAAGCTTTTTTATATGTTTCAAGTGAAAGGAAACTCCGAGCCTGATATTTCATGTAATTCAATGATTCAATATTGACGTACAGACGTACAACGACTCGCCGATGATTAATTTTCCTCATCAAGATAAACACATTTTTAATGAAATTATGCGCATCATCGATGAAGCACGAATTGATAAATTTCCAACTCGAATGGGACCGGCGCGACGCGACGACCAGTTTGGGAAAAAAAACTACGTCAAACTATAATGCGTATTTGGAATCCTTAACCCAAAACTGTAACGTTAAAAAATACTGCCCTCTGATTGGTCGAGACTCGCGTGTTTACGCTCTCTCTTGTTATCAATTCATTCAGTTGGAATTTAGAAACATCAAAATGATGTTTGAATGCGCTAATATTTAGAGCCAAT
>FIZU01050787.1:0-21819 GCA_900064475.1 Pseudococcus longispinus
ATTTTGACCAAAACTGATATTTTTTATAAAAAAATTACGGTTTTGGCCAAAAATAACTTAGATAAAATTCTGAGAATATTTCCATCGAAATTGAAAATGAGTAACACATATTCACGTCAGTTAGGAGGAGCCCGCCCCAGCCGCCTAGTCACATATAACTCGCTGAGCAGGCAAAAGCACCAGTATTCTTTTTGGTATTATCATTTTTTTTTTTTAGTTAAAAATTACATAAAACTTTTGATCAGAACAGAATTCTCATCATGAGAATAGGTAGGCACTTGGGTATAACACCTCAAAAATCAGGAAACTTCAATTTTAACAAGGGATAAAAATTCAACAGCTTCTGAAGAATTTATACCTACCTTTCTTTTCTCCTCCTTTCGAGGAAGAAATTCGAAAATTTAAAAAAATAAAAATCTTGCTAGAATCATCAGCTCACTGCTTGAAAAATTCACTTTTGCAAATCGAAATCACGAAACAATTAAATTTTGGACATTTCAACTCATTTAAATATTTCTTTTTCTTCCTAATTTTTAAAAATTTGATAAAAATACTGTTCACATAAATTTAATTTTCACGATTTTTCCAAACGCAAATTTTTCATTCATCAAAATCAAATTTAAAAAAAAACAGAAAATTCGAATAACCCTTCAATACCCACGATTCAAATAAAAACTTCCAAAAATACAATCCACACCCCTACTCCCACTTCCCCTCTTCCAAATAGAAACGAAGAAAAAAAATTCGTAAAAAAAGAAATATCTATTACAATTTATAAATACAATTTTGTACAATATTCTAGAAAATTTCGTTTTTTTTTTCATTATATTGCTTTGTAAATATAAAAATTATACTAAAATTATTTCTTAATCACATGTTCACTCTCATTTTTGATAAAACAGTTAACAAACAACACGTTATACAAATAAATTAAAAATATTTTGCCGGCGTTTCGTTCAATTCCCAAATTAAATCGCTCTATTAACAATTAAGATAGAAATTTGACTTTGTGTACGTATACGAGTACATTACGTACGAGCTTCTAAATTTGGAATGCTTGCTAATCGAAAAAGAAAAAAATTACATGAGTAATTTAATCGCAAAAAACAACGTTAAGAAAAAAAATGTTTATTTGCACTCGAAAAATGCTGTAAAAAATATACAATTAGAGACACACGCAAAAAGATAAGAGAAAAAAAATTAAAAATCAATCTGAACACTCGTCAAGTAAAATAAATTAAGTAACCATCCCCTAAAGTTTAATTAAAATAACATTTAATCCATTATAAATGTATCATATTTTAAAAACCGGGTTCTGTTCGTTTTCCAATTACTTTTTCATTTATTTTATTCGTTCTTTACGAATGCATTAAAAAAAAATCTTCAACGTACACGAAATTTTCCTTCTGATTTTACCTTTTCAATTTCCCAATAAGGACACTTTGGAAAATACGTTTCATAAAACGCGTTATATACAACATATATGGTAATTATACGACGACAAGATAAAAAAAACATTTCTTTAATGTTTTTTTTAAATTTCTAATTTTGTACATAAAAAAAAAGTAATCGTGGTTCGTATGTACATTAGAAAAAAATATAATAAATAATTTATACAAAAGAACAATAACAACTCTAAATGAGTAAAAAAAAAAAAAAGAAAAAAAGGAAAAACTATAACATTAAGTAACGACACGTTTTTTTTTCTACGTTGCTTTTTTTCTGTACAGTGAGTATCATAAATTCGATCTCCGTTCTTTTTTTTCTTTTTTTTTTTAATTTTAATACGACATTTTGGTATTTTAATAAACCCGAAGTACGCGTAAAATATGTTTTTTTTTCGGTACTGGACTCTACATCTTAACAAGCAATATCACTTTTCAACGCTCGCTAGCTATTTTAATTACAGACCCTGTGCTAAATGGTAAACACGTTTAAAAAAATTGTATTTCGGATGTCATTTCTTATTCTGCTATAATTTCCCTTCGTTTATTCCTCTCTTACTTTGCCGCTGTATGGAATTTTCATACTCGAATGGCTTCCACAATAAAACAAATTTTCCTTGAAAAAACAAACGTATTTATCACCAAGATAACAAACATACTTCGTATTACAATCACTCGCCGAATCAACGTTTCGCAATAAACAAACCACAAATAAATTAGAAAAGAAGAGAGAAATGATATCAACTAGATGTTAATCCGTTCTTAGGGTTGATTTTCGTTCAAAAATCATTCGTAATTGTTTGCAGTTGAAATATATACATTTTCGTACCAATATTATCTCACAGATAGCTCGATTCTTTTCTCCGAATTGATATCGCGTTCGTAGGTATTGTACTTTGCAGTTTGTAAAAAAAATACATAAATAACACTTAAACGTACGTAATTATTCGTTATAAAATTAATTAAATTTAATACTCATAGCGAATAGTCTGGATCGCTGGCAGCGTCGTCTGATTCGTCCGATTTGTACGATTTCTTCTTTCTTTTGTGATGATGCTTCTTATGCCTATCAGACTTTTTACTTTTATGCGATCGATGACTGTGCGAATGCGAATGCCGAGACGATTCGGGTGGTGGTTTAGGTGGCACTATGGTTAATTTCGGTACTTTCGGAGTGAGCTGGAATGAGCAAAGAAAATATTGAATTAGGGTACGATGTACAGAAGGTGGTATTTCACAGTTATCTAAGCAGTTGGCATGAAAAAAAGCAGGGTAGATTATATATTTTTTTGAACAAGAGTTGACATGTGGTTTTTCTTTTAGTATGAACCAAAATAAAATTTTTGGGAAGGGGATTTTCCGAAATTGCCTTTAGGGGGCGAGCAGAAGAGGGTTTTAATGGTGGAAACACCCTTATTTCTGCAGATAAAGGGGTAGGGGTAGGGGTAAGTTTGGCATCGTTTCCATATAATTCGTCATTACTTCAACGATTGAAAGTACAGAAGTGGCACAATGGTGAAATTTGTGTCGCAGAAAATGATAAATTTTCGTAAAAATTCATGCATCTAAAGCATAAATTCCTATCCTCTGAGAAGAATGGCTTCGCGCCACCGCAGAATAGGAAAAAAATTACAGGGCAAAAATTGATTAAATTTCAATATTCTACAACTTTTGTTCCAAGTTTTTTATCGTATAGTGATTTTTCACTGCAACGTAATTTTTTTGAGGACACCCGGGTGAAAAAATTTGCTAAATTGACGATACGAAAAAAAGTTCAAAACAAAAGTTGTAGAACGTTGAAAATGAATCACTTTTTATTCCATAATTTTTTTTCTATTTTGAAGCAAGGAAGAGCTGTTCTTCAGAAAATGAAAAAATTGGTCAATTTAAGTACGAATTGGTTACTATACGAAATGTATATTCGATAATTGTGAGAAAGCCATACTTGCTGGGAAACTAACTTCGAATTTGAGTTCAGGAGGTTCGAATTAGGTTTAAAAAAGTTCTTATACCCCAATTTGTTAAACGTATAAAGGTTAGGAAATGAGAAACCGCGATTTCATGCCATTTTAAGCAAATATGAGGCATTTTACATTGAGCAAATTCGACAATTGCAAGAATTCCTCGCTTCCTATCTGGGAACTAACTTCGAATTCGCGTTCAGAAGGTTCGAATTATAATGAAGACAGGTTCTTTGACTCAATTGTAGGGCTAGATTTGAACTTTTTGAGCCCTGGGGCCAGATTTTTGGTGAAAGTCTCTTGAAATTTTCATAAAAGGCAAAATATCATCGATATTTGTTTTTCGAATTTGAATATTTTTGTAGGTCAAAATTTTATTTGAAGATTCTGTGTAACTTTCGTTCAAATGAGCAAACCAATGCAGTAGTGTAGCTCAACAGTTATTTGAAGGAGGGGGATTTGGTAAAAAAAAGGTGATTTTATGTAAAGTTTTCGAAGATATCAATTATTTTGTCAAAATACACAAAGCAGGCATCATATAAGGAAATTCTCTCCCCCCCCCCCCACACACACACACACAATAATTTTAGCAACGATTTTTCATTAAAAAGGTAACAAACCAGAAGTTAATTTTCATGGTTTTTTTAAAAATATCAGGTATTAACAGACAAGGAGTTCATCACTTGACCCTGCTTTTTCGATTATTTTGAATCTTTTCGTAATTGATAGAGAAGTGGGCTATTTTTTCCTCCGAGTTGAAGGAAAAGAGTAAACTCATTTTCTTGAAACCTTCGGTGATTTCTCTTTTCAATAAATTGGTAAATTCTAGTTATCATACTTCATTATTAATTTATTTTTATACTTATCATTTCAAATTTTTTTTTTTAGAATTATTCCTCCTCCATGGAACCAAAAAATTTCAAATTTCATGCTTATATTCAGACTAAGCAGGAATAACATTTGAAAGAATTTTTTTTTATGTATTTCAACATTGCACCCCCCCCCCCCCCTCCGAGGCCTCATATTCAAAAATTGTTCTTTTTGATAAAATTTGGTTCATATGCTTCTAGAGAGTTATCTATTTGAAAAAATTTCTTTCTAGGTAATATAACAGAGACTGAGTAATTTTGTCAAAAAAAAGAGTTGAAAATGAATTATGGCTACTTTCAACTTCGCATTGGAGAAGTAGTTGCTTTTGATGTTTGTGGAGTCAAATCCAGGATTTTACTTCATTTTTGAGTCAGAATCAACTCCGAAGTTTATTATATCTAGAAACTCGTATTTTTCAAAATTGACTAGAATATTTTCAATTTCTTTATAATTTTTTCAAACTTGAAAATTATTTTAAAAAAAGTAATTAAATTTGTTTTTTCAAACAAGGTTAACTGTTTTACTGCTATTGAAGGCCCGAAACCAAAAATCATCGATGCAATCGATTTTTTTCGATTTTTCAATTTTAATTTAAATCAATTTTGATGGCTTTTTCTTTTTTTTTCATGTTTTTTATTTTTTTTGCCTTGTTTGAAAAAATATCAAAAATTATCAAAAATATCAATTTTTTTCGATTTTTCAATTTTAATTTAAATAGATTTTTAATGGATTTTTCTTTTTTTTTTCATGTTTTTTCTTTTTTTACTTTGTTTGAAAAAACATCAAAAACTATCAAAAATATCAATTTTTTCAATTTTTTGATTTCGATTTGAATCAATTGAATGCAATGAAATATTTGTTAAGCCAAAGTATGAAAAAAACGAATATATCCAATAAGAAAGCCACTACAAAGCGATTCAAATTGAAATCGAATTTAGATCGAAATAAAAAATCGATATTATCGGTAGTTTTCGATGTTGGGCCACCAATAGAAGTAAAACAGTTCCTCTTCGATTAAATTACTTTTTTATTCATTTAATTAAGAAAAACAGGTGTCTCCAAAATCCTAAAACCAACGAACTCGTTGGTATTTGGAGACGTAGCGTTTTAATTGGGCACATACACCTGTGGAAGGGATATAAATAAATGTTATTCGACAGTTCTAGTCGCATCTTTTAAATTAAAAAAAAAAAATGATATCATTAATGATTAATGGATCTGAACTTGCAAAATCTCATAATTTTAAAATTTTCAAGTAATTTGGTGGAGGCCTTGGAGCCAATGGTCCTTCTGGCCCACCCTTAAAACCGGTTCTGTAACAATTGATCACTTCTAACAGAGCTGAATAAATGAAAAATTGTGATTTTATCTGTTTTTACAAAAATTCATCATTTTCTGGATTCGTGTTTAGGAGGGTCGAATTATATTGAAATGACACCAAACATACCCCTTCCTCTTTATGTGCAGAAATGGGGATGTTTTCCCTCCTAAAACCCCCTTCCAGCTCGCCCTCTAAGGGCAATGTCAACTCGTGTTCAAAAGAAAAAGTATACCTGCGCTAATCGCTTAAACTATAATGGAATTTCGCTTACTTGAGAATGATTAGCGGTATACGAATTATTCACACTAGAATTAGGAGTAGGAATATTGGTTTGGCCGCCGGCTGATGAGGGCGTAGAATGAACCGAATTTAAAACTACGACCGGTGTAACCGAGACGGAAGCAGAAGACTTATCATGCTCGTTTTTGCCTGCTTTAGAAGGAGTTTGGCCGGAATCCGAAGCATGTGGCCCTGAGTACGTGTGATTAACCTTAGACGTATTCTGCGATTTGGTGTTATCGTCGTCGTCTTCTTCTCTATCCAACGAAATGATCAGCTGTTTAAACTGCGCAGAGGGGAAAAAAACGAAACCGATTAATTATGTACGAAAGACGACGAAATTATTACAACACGAAGATTTACCTCTAAATACTCGAGTATCAACTCTCGTCTGGATTTCTCGTCCAAAATATAATCGCCGTTCTGTTTCGAACGTAATTTTTGCAGCGCTGCTTTGGGATTGAACTTGCTGACGTTTTTCTTATTTAGCGACTTTTCGTACACTTTCGCAGATTCCGAAGGCGAATACAGAGCGATTTTTCTACATTATGAAATCGAATCGTTAATTTTTCAAGTTCGAAATTCAACACTGTGAAGAAATTACACTTACGAGTCGGTAAATCCGTATAAAGTTTTTAAATGCTGTTTCAAAACTAATAACATTAAACATCCTTGAGACGCGACCATGCAGTCTTGCAATACAGACGTATCTTCGGGTAATCTCTTCAATAACGACTCTTCGTCTTCGTCGTCATCTTCATCGAGTGCATTAACCGTATGATCTTGATCCGGTCTTAGATCAGGATTTGGAAGAAGAGCCTGGATAATAATTCACGAGTTTTTTAAAATTTCAAACGATTTAATAGCAATTGTACGTCTGAAAGTTGGAGTAATTTTTCAGATATTCGTACCTCTTTAAAGCTCTGTAATAAATTAGTTCCGGTAACGGAGATCATTATATTAATATGATGTATGATGAAAAGAGGTTCGTCTAAGACTTGGTATGGGAAGTAAGCGACGTTATCCGCCAGATACAACATTTGCGCCAAATTTGTTTTCTGAAATATACATAAAAATTAATCATTTGCTCAAGTCGTTAATTTTTCGAAAAAACTAAAACTAACGCATAAAAATGGATTAAAACTAAAAAAATATTGAAAATGGTTGAAAAAACCGAACAGATTATTGGAGAGGGGCGGAATCCCATATTAACTCGTAGAAAAAATAAATATGCGAAATTTTGATGAAATGCAATAATTTTTTTACTCATCTCACAAGATTCATATTTTTTCGTCAAAAAGGGGCCATTCAATTTGATCTTCTCGAAGAAATAGCACAAAAAATTAAGTGGAGTTTCATGAACATACATGTCAGAAATTGGTTCAATAGTTTTGTTTTCTCAGAAGGATATCTCCTTCTTCTTCACAAGTAGGCGAAAAAATCAGGGAAAAAAATATGATAACTTTTCAATTCTGTATAATTTTTGCTTGAAACTTTTTTTCGTATAGTTAATTTAAATACCTTTTTCACCCAGGAGTTCACAAAAACAGAAAATTATGAGGAGAAAAAATCAAGCCCATTTCTCTAGATCGTTCATTTTTCAAAAAAAAAGAATTATAATAAATAAAAAAAAATTAACTGAAGGAAAAAATACAGAAAACATGTAGATCTTTGGGGAGGAGGGATAAGGGTGACCCATGGACCGGGAGGGGGAAGGGATTAAGACCCCACATTAATTCGTTCAAAACAAAAAATATACTGATTTACAATGAGGTGCAATATTTTTAATGCGTTTAAGCCAATTTTGTTCTCTGCAATACACAAAAAAATTAAAATAAAAATAAAAACACAAAATAAATTAAATAAAAAATTTCGGAAACATTTTGAAAGATTTAAAAAAGTCAATAAGAGGTGGGCGGGGGGGGGGGAGAAAAAAGGATCATTCATCATACATATCAACTCGTTGAATAAAAAGAAATTTGTAGAATTTTGATCAGATGCAACATTTGTTGTATTTATTTTTACATGGGTGTCCACAGGACTTCCCCTCCCCCGCCCATCACTACTTTTTCGCTCCTTTTTTCTACGCTCCCCAAAATTTTCAACCCCCCCCAAAAAAAAATCGCAGAAGATAAAGGACTCCCGCAAAAATTAATCTCTTCTTTAAAAGGCGAATCCCCTCCCAACCAAAAAAATTTACAATCCTAAATTTACTTCAGAAGAATTTTCAAATAGTACGGAAAATAATATTTTAAAATGTTACCAACACAAAGAAAAAATTAGCTATTTCGTTTATAGACTAAAATTGAATTTTAGATTTTCAAATTTCTATTTTTTCACTACTTTTACTAGAGATTAACTTCTTTTCCGTTAAATCATCACTACAGCTTTGAATTTTATGAAATTGCATATTTGTCTACGGTGCAGAAAAAATGAATATTTTAAGGATCTATACGATTCTTGAAATTTCCCGACGAATGAGCCCAATTTTATTTTGCAAATTTTGCATATTTCAACCCAAAATGCATATTTCTGCATATTTCGAGGTAGGGCCAAAATCAGACCGAAATAATTGATTTCTGGCCACTTTTTTTCAGCCAAAATTGCAAAAGTATAAAAAAAATGCCACCGAAGTGTTCAAATTTGAATAAAAACTGTTTTTGTTTTTTTTAAAAATATTGCTGCTCGATTTTTCATTTAATTTCAATTTTTTATTGTTCACGCTTTTCAGTTCAAAAAATCCTTTCCATAGACACCCATATTGATTTTTTGCATATTTTTTTATATTCAGGCTCAAAAATGCATATTTTTGCATATTTGACCATTTAAAATATATAAAATATGTGCATATTCTGAGATTTTTGTGGCATAAAATTCAAAGCTTTAAAATGTACTTTTCTCGTTAAAAAGACCCATTTAATTTGGTCTAAAAATAATATAAAAATGAATCGGATTCGCATGAAACATTCGTTTTGGAAATGGGTTCAATGTTTCTCAAAATTCCTTTTAAAAACGATAAATTTTCAATTTTGTACAACTTTTGTTTTGAAATAACTTTTTCATCGTGAAAAAAATTACGAGGAAAAAATCACGTCTACGTCCAGATTGTTCAGTTTTCAGGAAAAAAAACTAAAACAGAAAAATTAATTGAACGAAAAAAAAAACTAGAAATATTTTAAGGGAGGTCTTGAAGAGAGAGATAGATATTGGAATACCATGAAAACTCGCCCAAAAAAAAGAAATATAGGTACCCACAGAATTTCGATTAAATGAAATATTTTTCTGTCTTGTCCTCAGGGTGTTCAAAAAAGAATTCACAAAATTTAATTTTCTCATTTGGTTAATTCGATCTAGAAATAGTACAAACTGAGCAGATTCTTATGAAACAGACATTTTTGAAATCGATTCAATAGCTCGCAAAAATTTCTTGAAAAATCAAATTAAATTCTTCTTTCCTCAAAAGAATATCTCCTCTCCACTCCCACGCAGAAAAAATTACAGTATCGAAGAAAAAATGAATTTTCAATGCTGTACAATTCTTTTTCGAAATTTTTTCTCGTATCGTCAATTTCAATGACTTTTTCAAACGAGTGCCCCTCCCTTCTCCTCACCCAAAAAAATATTTGAGAAAAAAATCACACTATGAAAAAAAATCCTAAACGAAAGTTGTTAAGCACTAAAAATCCATAATTTTTCTTTTCACATTTTTTTTTCAATTGAATACCGCGAATGACAGAAATTCCAAAACATACCACATGCTCATCGAATTGTTTGAGTATCGACAACACCAAAGCTCTACGTTGCTGTTTGCTTCTAAGAATGGAATACAAGAAACCATTCAAAGCAGCCGGCAATTCGCCTTCTTTTTCGCGAAATCCTCTGGCCACCGTGGTCCCTTGGATGATTGTTTGCAACGTGAATGATAATTTGATACCATTTTGGGCTTTCATGTGAATAAATCCTGGGTACTTCTTTTCAATATCTTGTAACTGTTTATCGGCGCATACGCTAATACTTTTATCTTCGTCCGTACTCATGCATATTAAATAAGGTACGATCTACGATCGAGACATTGGAATTAGTACATTAATAATACGACGACGGACGTTGGAAAATATGTAAATTACGCGTGTACCTGCACAGGATGGACTAGACCTTGCGACAGAATCAACTGAATAACGCCCAAGGCGGCCTGTCGAACGCTGCTGCTCGGATGTAAAAACGACTCGAGCACGTCTTTTAGGTACAGTTGTATAATCGTACTCGCCATACCGGACGAAACATCGTTCATTTCTTTAAGATTTTCTTTCTTGCATAAAGTCGCCCCTAGGAGAAAAAAAAACGTGCGTTTGTGAGTTTTTTTTTGCGAATTTCTTTTGTTTTTGGAAATAAATTCGGATATTGTTGAAAATTTGAATTTTTAAATTATTTATTCAACTTACATTCTTCATCCTGCTTAATCATACGTTTTTCTTCTTCTTGGAGATAAACTTTGATATTGTTCAATACCTTGAAAAGAGAAAAAATCGAATTTAATATCGTTAATTTAAATAATTTCGAAAAACAAATCATTTTACGTACTTGCACTTTCATAGGAATAGGAGTATCTTCGCCTCTGAGCAGTACTTGGTAATGAGCCATTAATTCGGATCCGAGCATGTACTCGTAATGACGAATACACATCGAACCAACTGATCTGAGGGCGAATAATCGAGATTCTTTGTCGTCAATATGCATGAAATATGATAACGTGTCGAACACTTCGTTACAAATGTTATCCTAAAGGAGAAAAAACCAATTCAATGAGCGTTAGAACCATTTCTTCAAATAAAATTATACAATTTTGAAAAAATTCATCTCCGAGCTCAAAACTTACCGCTAATTTATCACCTCGAACTTCTTTATTTTTAAAATCGAAAAATCTCAACATCAAACCGACGATGTACATAGAACGACGGAAATCCACCCTGACGGCCGGATTATTCAAAACATTTATGTTGCCTCCGCTATCCATCATTGTCTTTAGCTTTTGCAGCGGAGCTGAAATTAAACGGAGACAAGTTATCATAACCATTCGATACGGTGACAGCATCGTAGTCAATTTTTTCAAATACTTACTGAAATATCTTAGAAAACAATCTCTTATAAGAGGAAAGTTACGAGTAACGTTATTTACAACTGATCCTAGACACGAGATACAGCTCAGTATGACCGTTTGATCGTGTTGGAAAATTAATTTAACGGAGTCTTCTTCCAGCTGCGACAAGAACATTTCGCTGGCGTGCTCCAACATAGGAACTACAATTTCTAAAATACGAGCCACGCAACTGATAATTTGGTAATCGCCTTGAGTCTGCGGAAAACAAAAAATAGATGAATTAATGATCCGGGTTGAAGTTGAACATCATCCAATTGATGTATTTCGATCGCTCACCTGGCACCTTAGACTTAAATAAGGTTGTAGCGTAATAGCATGTTCGACCAACAACTGGGGCCTGATTTTGGCGAATAAATACAACGTGGTAACGCAAGCGACAAGACGTTGAGGAGCATTTCCTCCGCGTCCATCTAACGTAATAATATTATCGACCAAACAATCGACGATCTGTTTACACGCGGTGACCAGAATTTTGGGCGGCTCGGTAACAACCTTGGTCGAATCATCTTTATCTTCTTTCGGTTTGAATAAACTAACGAGTAATTGTTCGAACCACTCCAATCCCATATCTTTGCAGGCCGATACGACGTCGGTGATATGCATAACCTTTTGTTTGAGGGCATTGCTCCGGGCCGAATCTTTGACCGGTGTGAACCACATGTTTTGAAAGACTTCCATTACCAGCTTCCTAATTCCTTCTTCGTCGTTGACACGTCGGATCATTTTGACGCAGATTTCCGGTATCTTGGAATACTCCGGGTACTCGATGCAGATATCTTTTAATATTTTGATGACACGTTTGCGTACGCTGACTCCGGTATCGAGCAATCGATTTGAAAGCATTTCGTAGTAGTTATCGATCAAGCTGGGCTGATTCAGCACGAATTTTCCGACTAGATCGACGGCCGCTTCGCGAACCGAAGTCGAGTGATCGAGGAACGAATGGAATACACCCATTTGCATCTCCTTCAACGCCAAAACGCCCGGATCCGCTTCGACGATCATTGTCAGACATTTCATCGCCTTCGTACGTATACCGACTGATGTTTCCATTAAGACTTTGATAATCTGCGAGGTCAAGATGATCGTTAATAAAGATATCGACGATATCGAATGGAAATTTATTGATACAGGATACTTACGTGTTTCAGGAAAGTTTCGAAGCTCTTGGAAAAAGGCCTTTTCGAGGCTAAATACCTCGATACCAATTCGGCGCTTTCGTAGTCGATGTACGTGTGCTGGATTTCGGTTTGCATTACTTTCGTCGACGGGAAACTTTCGCGTATTTCGAAAGGATTGATTTTATTCAAATAAAACTGTTTACGTAATTCGATCTTTTCGTCGTGTATGTTTTTGTTCTCTCGGATTTTTTCTTCGTCTTCTTCTTCTTCGCTTTCGGAGTCTTCGTCCGAACTGTCTGTAAATTGATAATAATTTCCAAATTAGCGCGAATATTCAGCCAAGTTTACGTTTTTCCAAAAATCAAAATTCCGTCATTTTGATTACAAGTCAAAAAAATTGTGATCATAATTTCGAAGCATCTTCATGGTGTCTAATTTTTTTTCTTCAAAATCACTACTTTTTCACTACCATTCCGACAATTTTCAGCCCTCCACCCCGAAAAATTTGCAAAAAATTAAGAACTCCCGCAAAAATTAGTCTCTTCTTAAAAAGGCAACCCCCCTCCCAAACCAAAAAAATTTACGATCCAAATTTTAAATTTCAGGGTGTCTATAGAAATCGAAAAAGCAAAATTCGTACTTTTTCGTACTATTTCACGCATATTTAAAAAAAATTTCGTACTGTATAAATTTTAACCGTGATCACCCCCCCCCCTCCCCACATCCAAAAAACTATAATTTTCACGACTTTGGGTGTTTACCAAATTGCAAAAATAAAAATTTGTGCCTTTTCCGTTCACGTTGTCAACAATAATCTTTTTTTTTCAAAAAGGCCATAGCCGGATAAAAAGGATGCATCGGCCCCAGAAGACTTCAGAGTCGAAACTTGGTTATGCATAGGTACCTCCAAAATACTTCAATTCCCATAATTTTGGACCTCAACTCAGAGTGGTTCTTAAGTAATGACTCAAAACTTGAAAATGGGTTTCAATTCATATTTCAGGATTGAATGGTCCTATTTTTTTCAAATTTGGATGTAAGTGTAGATGTACCCAAGGTCTTTTCACAAAAAAATTAACACCTCCCACCATTTTTCCCCCACCAAAAATTGTCTTCAATATTTTGAGGGCCTCCTTACCCCATGAAAGCCCTTCGGCAAAATTTTCAAAAAATCATTTTTGGGTGTACCATTGACTACAAAACAACATATAATTTTCCCAAAATTTTACCTCGGGTGCGCCGTGGTCAAATTCGAAAAAAAACCAACCCCACCTCAGCTGTATTGTGGCCAATTTATTATACGACTACTATTGAAATGATCGCTTCGATACTCGACATACTCATTGCTTCTTGATTCGATAAGAAATATGCCTTAGGACATCATTTATCATAAGTGCCCTTTTTGGGGCAATATCTCACCACCTCATCCAATTTGGGGCAAGGTCAAATAATTGGCGATATGGGTGTCGTTTCCATATGAATCGAGCATGCCAAACCTGAAAATGCGGTCGAATTTTCACTTAGACCCCCGATAGGTATAGCGAAGGGCCAATTTTGATTTTTGGGCCCCCAAATTTAGGTGGGGGGTGCAAAAATTGAGATATTAAAATTTGGGAAAATTAGTTTTTTCTTTGGAGTTTGTGTACGGCCTCCCCCAAAAAGTGAAATAACTCAATTTCAATCACAACATATTTTGTCTTAGGGTACCCTTACTACCTAGGAAAAATTTGAACAGTTTTGCTCCCAATTCCAAAAATTTAGTTTTTGGGGTACAACTTCGGTCATGTGGGACCAAAAAGGTTTCAATTTTAGATTTACATTTGAGATGAAATTTGGAAAAAAATGATTTTTCCAAATTTTGATATCTCAATTCATCATTTTGTTACAATAAGTGAATTTCAAGCAAATTTATCAATATTAATAAAAAAAAGATAAATTTTGATTTTTTGGAATTTGAAAATTCGTACTTTTTTGTATTTTTCGTACTACTTTTTCAACATTCGTACTATTTCGTACTTTTCCGTCCCTGTAAACACCTGAATTTGGATCGTAATTTTCGTTTATAGACTAAAATTGAATTTTAGACTTGCAAATTTTCATTTTTTCACTGCTTTCACTACTTGTAGATACCATAAAAAATCAAAATTCAATAATTTTGAAAATTTTAAGCCAAAAAAATTGTGATTATAATTTTGAACCGTCTCATTTCGATTTCCCCTTCTTCTCACCAAGTGATTCATCTAATTAAATTGCTATTTACCTTTCCATCTCTTTTTACTCTTTTTCTTGGGCGTCTTTGAATGTTTGGTTTTAGTATTGGACGAAGAATTCGCCTCGTTCAACGCGTCTTGGTACCATTGACAAATGTAAAAATGTCTGGCATGAGCCAACGAATCATCGTTGTGACTTTTAACCGCTAGATAATCTAATAATACTCTTTGCAGAAACGTAGTTCTTTCTTCATCGCTTTTGATCTCCAATTTATCGTACTGAAACAAGTAACATACGCCATTATTTCTCACAAATACGCAATTCATGATGAAAATCGATTAAAACTACTCACATCAACTGGTTTATCGTCGTCTTTCAGCTCTTCGGCTCGAATATCCCTGATTATGGTATCGATAGTGGACAGCTTGAGATGCGACGTGACCGAATCCTTGCGTAGTCTGGCCGCCACGACGCCTAAATAATCCAGGGATGCGACTCGAAGGGCCATTTCGGCTTTGGTGTTGACGAAATTGGTCACCAAGAGTTTGCCGAGTACACTGAGCATTAATTCAGATACCGGCCATTCGGGTTTGTTGACCGTGGTGAGTAAATCTTGTATGAAGTTTTCGAACAACGGTCGATAATCGATTTCTTCCGATTTACTACTGCATTTCGATAGAAAAACCACTAAAAAATTCGAAGCGCTGGTTTGGGCTGCTTTAAATTTACGAGATATTTCGCTATCCGGATCCCACTGTAAGAAACAATGCAATTAATGTCGACTGCGGGATAGGAAAAAGGAAGTAGAGGAAATAAACCCAGATAATAATTTACCGTTAGTTTTCTACTCGCGGCATTCTTTGGTAAAACGACCATACACTGGATTAACTGCAATACCAATGCGGTTAATATTTGTATATGTTCTTGCGAGCTCAACCTGTACGATCTTAAGCTCTGCTTGGAATTCGGTAATCTCGCCATCGATGCTAAAATATCGTCCAATAATAATTTCCTATGCTTTTCGTATTTCATGAAAATCTGCGTCAAAAAATAATCAATCGTTAGTCGAATAAAACGCTTCGATTTCGTAAAAATTAAATCACAACTCACCGAAGTAACCAATTTCAACGCGGTCAACTGCAATTCGTTGATACCTTCGACGAAGAAAGGTCCCACGCCCATCGAAGACAAATGCAAAATAGAGTTATCGGTAAGAGGTTGAATGTTGAGTAATTCCGAAATTAACGATATTATTTCCACCAATTTCGTATACAACGATACGATACTTTTTTCACGCACGTCGCGAGAGTTTGCTTTCTTCTTACGAGATCCAGTCTCTTTCTTTTTCTGTTTAGTACGATAGACTGGATCGTAGACGGGGTAGATGGTATTATGAAGCTGGTACTTGGTGAATAGGATTATTTTATCGATGACGTCTTCCAGATACACTTTTTTATGCATGTTGGGCGAGGTGAGTACGTAGAGGGAGATCAATGACGCGTCCACTGCCCTCATAACTCTTTCCATGGCTAATTCCATCCACAATTTGCGTTCGCTTTCGTCGTCGTTCTGGTTAAACAAACATCGAGTATTAATTATTCGAAAAAATCGAGATTATCGAAAAGCACACGAATCAAATGGAAATATGAATTTGGGAGTATCGAAAATTGGTCAATTTGTATAAGAAAATTTATCAAACTGATGCAATGGTTTTCAACATTAGGAGAACTGGTTTCATAAAAATTTAATATTTGTTTGAAATACTTCGAGAAGCACAAATTACCAACAAAATGAATATTCAGATGTTTTTGAAACCGGTTCAGTAATTCTAAACTACTTGCTAATGAGTCTTCGAAGCACTGACCATCGTCATCTTTCATTATAATAATTTTTTGCACGGTTATTTCTTTAAATAACGGTCGAATGAGCACCTCTTTAGATTTGATCATTCCATTGGAATTTTTTAAAGAAAAAAAAAACGAATTTTGTAATTTTTTGAACACTTTGTTGATAAGTGAAAGAGTTTTAGCATCAAAATTAATCCATTGGAGCGTACTTTCGTGACACAATCTATCAAAATATTTGATAATAAAACGTACTTCGTCAGCAATGGGCGATACTTTAATTCCAGATCTAATATTCTTCTCCAAAATGCCCAATAATCTGATCAATTTGTCCGTAGGAATAGATTCCATGCACCCTAAAGATTTCAGTTTGGCTGCTTCGCTACATAAATCTAGAAGTTGATATTTCGGTAGCAACGTTTCTTCCGGCACCTCATCGTCTGATTCTGTAGAGAAAATGACATTGTTTGGTTGAAATTGACAGCGCATTTTTTACAAATAATTTGACAACGACAGAGATGGGCAGATCGCGGAAAAAAAATATCAGATCTGAAAAAATCAGATCAAGATCGCGATCTTATCTTGTTCAAAATTTTTTGATCTAATCTTGTCGAAAATTTAGTGATCTGATCTTTTTTTTTTTCATGATCTGCCCAACTCTGGACAACGAGCGATACTAACCAACATCTAACGATATATCCATATCTTCGACGTTTTCAAATACTCTTTCTAAAGATTGGTTGAATTTTTGATACGGATTCGTTTCGGTCAATTCCTCTACTACCAATTTTTCCAATACAGGTACTAATTTTCGTTCGATTTTTTTGAGCTTTGGCTTTGGAACGTATTCTTCGTCTGTGGAAGATGAAAATGAGATTAGTTTGTATTCTATTCGATAATCATACTCTTTAGATGCCAAAAATCTGATTTCTTCACCTTTAATAGGAGTTTCGGGTATTCTAGAATTACGTTTTCGTTTCGAAGCTCTTTCTGATAACGGCGGATTAAAATTACCTGCAAACAATTCCATATTAATACCTTGAAATTCTATTAAAATTACCCAAATTCGATCCTTCTCCCCTCCATCAAACTCAATAACTTAAAACCCTGCATAAATCACACGTACCTTGTACAGGGACGGAATCTAACTGCGGAACAGAGCTAGACAATGGAGGCGTCATTGACAAATCTCCCGAAATAATTGGCATATTCGACGAGACATCGTTAGCCAATAAATTATCGGTACCGCAGACCGAAGAACCGATGGTACTTTCGAGCATATCGGCCGGAAAGATCTCTTGCGAATTCATGTGCGACTGCGCGGCAGCATCGAGCTGCAGCTGGGATTCGATTTGCGACTGCAACTGTTCGGATATTTGTATAGGTTGATTAGTAGCCGGATCAATGATCGACGGTATCTTGACCATGTTGCTATCTTGAGACGAGGAAAACGGTTGTACTAAGTTTTGTTGCAATAAGGACGAGTTTAGATCACCGACGTCCATAGATTGATCGGACATATTTAAATTGATATCTTCGCCCATTAGGAATTTATCTACGTTGGGTATAGAATACATTCCGTTCTGTTGCGTTGTACTATCGGAGGTGATGACGGAAGCACGTTGCATGAACCTATTCGGCGACTGAGCAGGTGTCGGCGAAGGAGTCGGTGTCGGAGTGGGTAACGAGGCCAACATAGGCGACGAATTTTGTACGATGGCCGGATACGGCGAATAACTACCAGATGTAGAAGCACCGTCCGAATTATTATAAGGCGGCTGGCCGTCTCCGGCGCCTCCGTGTATAACATGCCGAGCATTCTGCGACGTCGCCGGTATAAAGTTATGCTGCTGGAACGACGAATTAACCACCGAATTGACCACATTCTCTTGATAATTCTGCGTTACGTTGCTCGCAGCCAATCTGGCCGACGATCTGGTCGGAGCCACGGACGGAGAATACGTATTGATCGCGTTATTTACGTAATCCACCGAAGTCGTACTGTTATAGTTACCAGCCGCCGAAGCGTTCGCCGGAGAGCCCAATTTCGGCATGAAATTATTAGCCGTTGTCACAGCTCCGCCGCTCGATGAAGGGCCCATCGATATAACGCTTTGCTGGTGACCGAGCTGACCTTGCTGCATGTGATGCACTTGCTGCGAATGGAATTGCTGCTGCATCTGTTGCGATTGAGGCGATGCTTGGGACTGTTGCATGATACCCTGAGGCGATTGCTGTTGGAGCACGTGGCGGGCTTGATTCTGGTCCGAAGGTTTGTTCTGATGATGATGCAAGGGCTGCTGGAAAGACTGACTCAGCGGTTGTTGCATACGCTGTTGCGGCTGTTGAAAATTTTGTTGTTTCTGTTGCTGTTGTTGCATTTGTTGTTGCAATAGAATTTGCTGCTGTTGGGTTTGCCGCTGCTGCTGCTGCTGTTGCTGCTGCTGGTGCCAGCCGATTCGTTGCGATGCTGCGATACGAATGAAAAATCATTTAGTTGTTGAAATTATGATGAAAGTGGATACGAACTAATTCGATTTGAGTTTTTTCATTAGAAAAATTGTCAGAAAACATGAAACTTGAAAAAGAACCAAAATAAAAATGTAATTTTTATCGAGTTTTTCAAGAAATCGCATTTTTCAAATTATTTGTGACATAATATGTATTCATTTGGGTATTTTATTAATTTTTTTCTCATCGTTACCATATAAATGTGTTCATATTTCATAATAGTTGTAAATTAACCGAAAATTATTGCTGACGTTAAAATCAAAACAGGATGGAGAGATTACAAAGAAAAAAGTTTCATAAAATCAATGCTAGTAAATAAAATGAAAATTTTTTAAAAAGAAGTGGCCAATATTTCCATTCTTTGAACGTGAAAACACAAACAGATTAGAATTAACAAAAGAGCGAAATCCTTCACAGGTCATTATCGGACAGAATACAGATGACTTTAAAATTTCCAATTTGAATTTCAATTACACTCATTTTTTGTTCATTTCACTAATTTTCACCATTTTTTTTTATCCTTTTGATTGAATAAATCATGAATTTGAAATCGGGAAAATTCCCTCATTAAATATTGAAATCAATACGAATTTAGTCAAAGATTTCAAACAGTTGGTTCAAATAAGTCGCATACGTACTTGAAACATTTTTAAATACGGTCGGATTTCGTTGAACGATAGCCTTAAGTAACTCAGGCTGATACTGGTGCTCGATAAGTTGATCGGTACAGGCATAATGATCCTTGAGTTCACTAATTAGAGGAGAAAAAAAATATATAAATGGTACATTTCGAGAATACTTACAATGAAACGGAAACCACAAAGTTGTGGCGTTTTACTTACATATGATCGGATGTAGTTTGTGATAACGAATTAGCCAATAGCGGTACAAGATTTTCGTCTCGTAAATTCAACAAATTATTAGCTTCTTCTGCCACTCGTGGATGAAATAATAATGATTTGTTACTAAGCGTGTGTGGCAGTGGAGAAGGTAAGGGCATTTCTGGCAACACTACGATCGAAAATATATAAATTAATACGATCGTCGTATTGAAAATTAATCATATTAGCGATTACTTACAGTCGGTTAGACTTGAAATACCAGCTAATGTTGTTATGGGTACACTAGGAGTTTCGCCATTCATAGCCATTCTTTGTCGTCCATCATTACACGTGGATTTTAAGTCATGTTGCCTATCACTGAAATAATAACAGTATTTTATTAACAAGGAATACAAAACGACCCCCGTCGAATGCTAAAATCATTACGAATAAAATATAAATCATTAATAACTAAATACTACCATTATCACAATGACAATGCTGGCGATCACCGAAGTGACCACTGTAAATAGAACGTTCATCCGGAGCTACCATTACAAAGCCTACAAGTATGTCATTCGGAAATAATCTCAAAACGAATAAAAAACATTCGACGAAATCTTGGCTCGTTTCAAGACGAACATTCGAAATGAAAATTTATCGCTTAAAACACTCGGGGAAATTCGCTTCGAAGTGTTTTAAAAAACAACGTACGATGCGAACTGAACGGGCCCGTCGATACAGAAAAAAGCACCATAGACGAGTAACTGATAACAAATTTCATTAATTTGACATTAATTCCCATCGACGACTTAATTGCGAAAAGAATGTAATAAAAATATGATTTTGCCTACGACAGATTTAAAAGTAAATAAACAATGTAAATTAAAAAACGATGGTTGAAGAAACGAACACAAGAGCGCATAAGATCGATTTTCCTTATCATTCGAACTTGATATTAGTAATTTGTATTTAATAAATATAAAGAAAGGGTACTTTCCCAGGCCTAAATCATGGTTAAATCGAATAATACGGTAATTGCCAAAATCACCAACAAAACATACATTTAACCCTTTATTCACTTCCTAGTCTGGTTTTGTATTCGGGAGCATTTTGTTTATCTAACGAGTTACCCGTATTTCGACGTTATTGGGTTAAACGATCGGCGATTTTTTTCGATTTAGCGATATTTTCGAATTTGGTGGGATCTGGATGCATTTGAAACGTTCTAGAGGGTTGAATGACATCGTAACGATTTGAAATTATGTCACTCTGAACCGAGAAACAGTTATGGTGATAATGGCAGCAGCAACCAGCAACGCTGTACTATTAATAATGCAAAAATTAACCAATAATAAACGATTAATTGAAAAATGATAATTACATATTTTGCATGGATCTATACATGAAGTACTAAACACTTTAAGTAAGGAAACCTAAACCACCATCAGTACGTTCCATTGATTTAAGCTATATTAACTAGCCAACGCACGTAGACGGCATCGTGAATTTTTTTTCCGAAAACGATGATTTTCTTCGAGTTGTACACCATTCACTCGACGATAACGAGAAAAATAACTGCGAAATTTCTTATTTACAACATTTCGTGAATTACATTTACAACGACGCGCCAATCTTGAAATGTTGTCATTAGAAAGTTAAAATGCTAACTTGGTACGAGAAAAATTGGATTTTATCGCGAATTACACAGAAATTTCGGATATTTAGCGCGAATAAGTTATAACACAAGCGACGAATTATTACTACAAATGTTACTATAATGCAGATTTAAAAAATCAAATTCAAAAAATTGTAACGCGATTAAATACAAACGAATATCTATTTATGCATTAAATACACTGTGACTCTAAAATACTGAAAAAAAAGTCTGAAATTGTACGCGTTGTTGTATTTCGTTTTCGTTGTGTGGGCAGGTCAATGGTTCGAAATGTTTGAAACCGAAGCGGATAACCGTAACCGTAACGGTTAAAATACGTTTTTATGATGCAACGTCAAATCAGTGTTGCCATTTAAAAGCGATCCGAATTGTAATTCTCTTTCGGAAGTTTGTTTTGAGAAATTTTGCAATCTTCGGTGGTTTTTTGGCCTATCACCGTATCGTTGTACTTTGTGATCGCGGAAAAGCGAGAAAAGAACCCCTATGGTATACCTAAATAGTGAATCACCAATGAATGTAAACAAAGCGTTACTGAACCTGCAATGAATGACGAAACGAACGTGGTGGAATCTATTAGTGTTACCAACCGACCTGCGCGG
>FIZU01050792.1:0-14230 GCA_900064475.1 Pseudococcus longispinus
ATTATAGTCCGTGCAATTTATTTATGCGGCTGAGTTTTCCGAAACGATTTCGTTGCCTCGCGAGAACCCGCGACGAAAAATTAAAAAACAACGAGCGGTGCGCGCGCACAACCGCATAAATAAATTGCACGGACTTATAGTCGAGTATTCTTACTATTTCAACAATTTTTGTAATTGTATTTGAACATTCGTCAATCATTTTAAACATATTAGTTCGGTATATTTCTCATTGCAGAAATACAATACACTTAAGATCAATGAAAATAAAAAATTGCGGCGATAAACCAGCAAAAAGAATATAATTGACCGCATTGATGAACTTTTGAACAGTTTGGTTATTATCATTTAGACCCAGAAAATCGTTAAATTTGCTACGAATGGCCTTGAATTAATAAGTAGGTATAATAGTTGATATGATGTTGATCCATTTTTTTTTTTTTGGTAACTTTTTATCAAAGAATCATACTTTTACGATGATTGAGACTGAACTGCCTATAATTCGGACTTCTGACTAGAATTCAGAAATTGCCCAGTACAAGTGTTCTGTCAACTTTTTTCCAATTGGTAAATTATTCCCTCGCCTTCATCACTCAGATCAACGAGCACCTCCACCTCGTCATAAAACCATTGTCGCAGTTTATCCTACAAAATGATTACGTCGATTCCTACTCCGACGAGTGCTTTGTTGTCGTACGTGTCGAATGTTGCTCTAGCACAAAAATGAAATTATATGTAATTTTGCATTCGCCGAGTAACGTGTAATGTCCCGAGTATATTTTAAATTGCCTTTCATTCGCAGTACCCGACTCGCGACGAGACATATCTCACAGTTGATTCGTCGAATAACAAATCTCGAGACAAGAATTGATATTATTTCAAATATACGAGATGACGAAATTGAAATGTTCCAATTTCATATATCTACGTACATAGGAATTGAATTTTTTTCCTTTTCTTTTACGACTCCTCGAAAACAACTCGCTTTTGCCATTTGCTTCGTCGGGTAAGAAGTGAAAATACGAAAAGCAGAAAAGAATTCATTCGAATGGATTGTTTTGTATAATTCATCGAGCGCGAATTTTTTTTCTGCATTATCGAATATCACAATCTTTGCCTGCGTATGACGCCCTGCAGCACAAACGACGACGACAATCGGTACATTCGCGTGCAATTGTATCGTAATCGAAGGCGCCGACTGCGATGACGAGGCAGCGTTTTTTATTACTCGAGATTTCTTTTTATTACCCTACGAACTGGCGATATCGTCGATCGAAAAATGGAGAAATTTTTCAGCAAATTGCGAACCTCGGTCGACCGCAAATTTTGGAGAAGAATTAAACGCGTATATCATCGTGATGCGTGCTGTAATATGATGTGTTTAATGTATACTGGATTAGTGCCAGTCAAAACTTGGAACATATAGTCGTTGAAAGTTTCAAATGTTTGGGCTAAGCCGAGCCACACAGAGAAGAAATGAAGAAAAATTGGAAGAGGTTAAACGTTCGTTTCGTTACGGTATTAATGGTTTCAAAAGAAGGCCGCAGTGCGTGTGGTATTCGCCACGGCGCGACTTTATAACGAAATTTGGCCATATTGCCGACAATTTCGTAGAATTATTACCTAAATATAGTGGTACGAGCTACGAAAAGCGGCCATGCCGATGTTGAAAGGCCTCCGTGTATACGATTTATCGATGCGAGAAAAATTCTCATACGTATGAACGGGCGGATGGTAGAAGAGATAGAAATGAGTGGATTATTACAACCAGGGATGATAGTTGCCATGCTCGTGTGCGTTTTACACGTCCAAGTAGTTACATCGGGATGTTATTTGCCTTTGGTGTACCCTCTGCTGCCTCTGCCTGCATCACCAACTCCATGGTACCTAGACCTATACTACGCCGTGTGTTGTACTTATTACCTCGAGATTAAAATACAATTCGATAAGTTAACATGCCGAAATTAATATCGACTTGGTATATTTACATTGGCGAATTATCATCGTAGCGTGGTTTCGTACTTTACTGCGCATATAGGCATGAGTACAACTGCGAATGGAGTTGGGTAGATGTGCGTGTAAGTTTCTTTCTCTTTTTGGCTCCCTCTCGATTCCTCCGTTTTGTTCTGGATCCGCATGTTGTTGGTGTTGTAGCATTGTTTTGTTCCAGATTCAGGGTGTTTGGTGCATGGATTGGATGCACATTAGGGTGGAGCGGAAAAAAATAACTTGGAATATGGCTAAATTCTAGGGGGTGGTTCGTTTAGAGTTGAAAACCCTCCAGAAAAAAATGTAGCTTCCTAACTCAAAGGGAGGAGGAGCTAGGGGCCCTCAAAACGAGTCACTTTTGAAAAGAGCACAATTCTTTGCCACTTTTGGGTAGTGCCACCTGCATGGCACCTCGAACACACCCCTAAAAAGTTGCAATTTCAGTTTCTACACCTCCCTCGGCCATTGAACTTAAAATTGGGTACCACTTTTCCCAACCTACCAGGGGTTTGTAAAGTTGCAGATTGCTGAAAAATTGAGATTATTGATTTAAAAAAAAAAATAAAATACCCTCTATTTGGTACCAAAAGTGGACCTAAAGAGACCCTATTGATACAAAAAAAATTATTTAGATTGAAAAAATTGAAAATTTTTCATTGCAGCGCAGCTCACTTTCAATTTTTATTTTCGTAAGAAATTGATATTCACCGTGAAAAATTGAAAAATTTTATTTTTATAAAAATCAAAAGTGAGCTGCAGTGCAATGAAAATTTCAATTTTCTTTTTCGCATCAATATATAGGGACTCTTTAGGTCTACTTTTGATATCAAGGGGAGAGTATTTAATTTTTTTGTAAACCAAAAATCTCGATTTTCTAGCAAACTGCATTTTTTAACCACCTAGTAGGGTAGGAAAAGTGGTATCTAATTTCAAGTTCGATGGTCTAGCGAAGTTGGAAACTCAAATTGCAACTTTTTGAGATGTGCCCGAGGTCCCACTCCACAAAAGTGAGAAAAAACCGCGCTTTTTTCGAAAGTTATCCTACTTTGAGGGCCCCAACTCTGCCTTCATTTGAGCTAGGAAGCCAACATTTTTTCTGGGGAGTTTTCAACTCAAAATGAACCATCCCCTTGAATGTGGTCAGAATTCAAAATTTTTTTTCGCGCTTCACCCTGATGCCCATTCACGAGATTTGGATGTAATCAGGAATCAAAAAAAAAATTAGGTGAATTGAAGGGGTCAATATAATTTCCAAAAAGTTGAAATTAAAAATATATACTATAGCCTAGGATATCCTTTAGCGATGACCAAGCCTGTCGAAAACGTTACGAAATTCCGTTATGCTCACTTTTAGACATTTTGTCAGACTTTTTTGGACTTAGAAAAGTTTTAAAGAATTCAAATGAATCTTTGGACTTGGAAAATTTCAAGAAAAGTTTAAATCAGAATAACTATTGTCACACGCCTTCTTACCTAACGCTGACTTTTAAACATTTTGTGAGACTTTTTTTAACTTGCTGACTTTGAGACATTTTGTCAAACCTTCTTGAACTTGAAAAGATTTTCAGATTTCCATAGACTTTTTGGACTGAGAAAATTTCAGAAATAATGCTGATTTTTGTACATTTTGTTAGACGAACACTTCGGACTTCTTGAAATTGAAAATTCTAGAAACCACGCCAACTTTCCAACTTTTTGTGCTGATTTTCAAACATTTTGTCAGATTTTTTTGAACTTGAAAAAATATTTAGATTTCCATTCACTTTTTGAACTTCTTTTCAGCATTTTGTCAACCATTCTCGTACTTCTTGGACTTGAAAAATTTCAGCAAACACACTGACTTCTAGAATTTTGGCGGCCATTTTAGACTTGTAAAATTTTCGACTTTATAGGCTTGAAAAATTTCACGAAAAGTTCAAAGCAGAATTTCTTCAGACAGCTTTTAACCTGACGCTGACTTTTGGACATTTTGTGAGACTTTTTTAGAATTTACTGACTTTTGAATATTTTGTCAGATTAGTACGGACTTGAGATCGAAAAATTTTCAGATTTCCACTGACTTGAAAATTTTCAGAAATAATGCTGACTTTTAGACATTTTGCCAGAATTTTTTGAAATTTGAAAATTTTTCAGATTTCCGTTGACTTTTTGGAGGTGGTAAATTTTCAGTGAAAATGCTGATTTATAGAAATTTTGTCAGACAAATAATTTAGACTTTGTGAATTAAGAAAGTTTTAGAAATCAGGGTAACATTCTGATATTTGGTCAGGCAAACTTCTTGGATTCCGAAAATTTCAGATATTTACGCTGATTTTCAGAACTTTTGTCCAACTTTTTTGAACTTGGAAAATATTCAAATGATTTTTTGGACTTGAAAAATTCAATGAGCAAAACCATATCCTAGTCTTATATTTTCATGGGTAGTATAGGTAATTTTGGGGACTACTTGTTAGCCTTTTGAAAATTTTTGAGTTGAAAAAAAAAGAGATTATCCATGTACCAATATGTTCGCTTGAAGAGTGGATCTATTCATTTTTACTTTTTCTGTATGCTCGCCTTTGAATGGTGATTTTGTAAAAACAATACATACAACACTCGTCCAATTTTCTCAAAAATTCATTTTTCGAATTTTTTTGAAAATTTTCACCTCGAATCAAGTGGAAATAATGACATTTCTATTTATTGGTGCAATGCTTCGATTTTCACTACGTTTATTCTACCCCATTTGGGCACCACTGAGCCCTATTACGTTTCGATTTTGAAACCTCCACCCTGCACCCTAATAAACATCGAAATGAACAGACGTAGATGGAGGAAAATAATACGAATTTCTCCTCTTTTCTATACCGGAATCTGGCTCATACCACCGGGCGTGTTTTTTCCTCGACCTAAATCCACAATAAAAGAGTTTTCTTTTTCGCAACACTATACGACATCATATAGCCTTGCGGCGTTCTCGGTAAATTTTTATTTACTCGGAGTAAATTAGCGAGGGCGGGTGAAAATGAGAAAAAAAATTGAATAAGCGAGTATATAAGAGGCCGGATAACCGAGAAATAAAAGGCTAAACAGAAGAAAGATAGCGCATGTTACCTCCACCTTTTACTCCACCTATATCCAAAGGTACAGAGAGTGAAAAAGGCAGCGGCAAAAACGACTAAAACAAATAATAATTTCAATTTAGCCGCTCGCTCGTCGGATAGCTGAATGGCGTAAAAACGTTCGGGGTACGTACGCACGTCGCACATCCATATCCATGTATGCGAGCTTCGAGCTTCGGCTTCGTTCTGCTACACGGATAGAGAAAAAGAGACTGCGGCTCGGCTGTCCCCGAAGAGTACCAAACGTACAAATCACAAATATTTTGTACACATTTGCCGAAAGGGGGGTTCGGACGAGGAACGTACCGTATCGTACGTACGTACGCGTATATGAAACTAAAACGCCTCGACATTAGGTTCTCTCTGTTTTCTCTCTCGCTCTCGTACATCTGCGTAGTTTACGTACATATAATATACGAACGAATTGTTTTCCTGCGGGGAAAAGAAACCTTACTGTATGCTCGTCTCTGGTACACATCGAAACTCGACTTGGGAATGCGTGCGCGAAAAAAGGCCGACGAAAATTTAATTTCGATAAGATAATACTTTATGTAATTGAAGAAAAAAGAAATTATATTTGACGTGCGACGTCCGAGCTGAAAAACATTTTACGTTGGTTTTCTTTCTCTTCTCCTTCGCTCGTTCGTTCATTCGGTTTCTCTCTGAAAACTCCGGCGAAGGCGATAATCACACGTCAACTTGAATTTTGACGAATTTTCGCATCGAAACAGAAACAAGAAACGAGCCGAATTCTATCGGAATGATTTTTTCGCACCTTGTCAACATGCATGAAGATGACTCGAAGGCGGTGAGAATAAAATTACGAGAGATATGAAAGAACCATCCGTAGAACGTAGATAATTACTTTATCATTGTTGATTTGAAGGGGGAAGGGAGGAGTTTGGATTGCTGCGTACCTTGGACTGTGTTCTTGATAAATTATACTGCGAATGCAGAAAACCCAGAGATAGAGAGACTGATCCCCCACCATGAATGAAGAAGACGAGAATCAGTACAGGGTGTTCAGGTAGGAGTATACCGCCTTCAAACCAGAGATGCAGCTACCCAAACCACGCAAGTGTATGTATGTTAGCCGACTCTACGATTTGAAGGGATAAATTTATGCAGTAATGAAAATGTTTTTTCAGAATGTCGTAACTCTGCTGATAATACAGACGGACAAACCTTTTTTTCAACTTACCCCCCTCCCCCTCGAAGATGTGGGTTCAAATCAGAGACCCAAAATTTGTTCTCTTACCCTGGATACCTTAATCTGGCTTAATTGAATTTCTCAACAATTTTAGATTCAAAAATTACTTTCTACAAGAAAAATATGATGACTCAAATTGAAAATCTTGAAATTTGCTACTTAGAGTAAGTCTTGAACTCCAACTAGAATCAATATTACGAACAATTGAAAAAAATAAAAGGTCGCGAGAAAGCTGTACATGGTAAAATTAGCAAAACTTCAAATAACCAGGCATGGGCAAGTTAATCAAAAAATTGAACGAAATCGTTCACGTTCATTAACTAAAAAAAAATGAACGAAATCATTCAAGTTCATTTTGTAAATGAACGAAAGTTCATTGCCCTTCATTTTGCTTTTTTGTGTTTTTAATCAAGATATTTAATTTAAATATACCTACAACGAATTTCTGAAATTTTCCAAGTCAAAAAAATAATTTGAAATCTGAAAAATTTTCTAGTCCATAAAGTCTAAATCAGTCTGAATAAATGTCTGAAAGTCAGCGTAATCTCTGAAATTTTCGATGTCCAAAAAGTCTGAAGTTTTCATCTGATAAAATGTCTAAAAGTCAGCGTGACAGAATTTCGGATAGGAATTTGCAGGTTTAGATTCATGCTAAAAATCGTCGAACTCGAAATCTGTCCAGTGAGAGAGGCGGGCGAACCCTATTTCTAGACATATTATTAACGAATTTAAAGCAATGCTGAAATTTTATTTTGTAACCTCAAAATTGACTAATTTCTGTACCTCGATGCTTGAAGACCTATTTCAGACGAAAACAATAATTTTGACAAAACTTGTGGAAACTGGTCCAGAGTACAAACGTTTAATGTATTTTCAAAGTGTTTAAAAAATGAAAAAATAACATAATTGTGAAAATACTTCACCACTAAAATACATCGGAACAAAATATTCAAATTTCAATGGAAATATTAGCTATTAGGAAATAAATTTCAAGAAATGTTCAAAAAATGACGAAATTTTAATTTTATGAGGCGAAAATTATCAAATTTTTGGACTTCTTTGAATTATTCTTATTCTCATTACAGTTTAATCTCAGTCACAACTGGTGCGAGTAAATACCATTCGTTAATTGGTTTTCGCAAAATACTACTCGCTGATTGGATATTAGTTGACAGTTGAAAATGATTGAAAAATCAAAAATGAACTTTGCAAAGTTCACTCGTTCACCAAAAAAATGAACGAATTCGTTCAAGTTCACTGTCCAAAAAAAAAATGAACGATCCGTGAACGACTCGTTCATGAACTGAACTTGCCCATGTCTGATGAACTTGAATGATTTCGTTCATTTTTTTTAGTGAATGAACTTGAACGATTTCGTTCATTTTTTTGATGAACTTGCCCATGTCTGTTCCCAGTTCCCGAAATTCCCAATTTTTTGCGTTCCCGTTCCCAGGTTGGCTAACCTGGGGATTCCCAATTTGATAAAATTTTTGCTTTTTCACTGTAAAAAGCATAAAAACAACGCTGAGAATGTTGAGAACTCCGTTCGCAGTTAATATTTTCATAATTTGTACGTTTTTTGTCACATTTGTGTATAATTTTGTGATTTAAATTCAATATTAATTCAAATTCTAATTCCTCGTTAAATGTTAATTGTGATTTGTGCATCAACAAAAATGTCTGACGTTCTGAAGAATTTTCATTCGGAATTCGATCATGGAATTGGAAAACCGTTTTACGTTTGTAAATATTGTGACTTGAAATATACGCATCACAATGTCACTAAAATAAAAAAACATTTAGGTTCTAAATGCAAAAAATGTCCTCGTTCTGTGTCCTCTACTATGGCTTCTAAATTTTTTGCTGCCACAAGTAACAGTCAAAAAAGTAAATCTACTTCCCAAACTGGCCAATCTTCGGGTAAAATTTTCTCATTCATCAAAGAAAAAAATGTGTCACAGTCTAGCTTCAACGTACTGTAAGTAAATTTTTCCCAATCTCGTCCAACGAATTCTTTAAAAATAACACAAAAAAAAATTTCCCAGACTCGTGGAAAAATAATCGGAATTTTATCAAGGAACGAAATTCGATTAATTTCGTACAAAATAACTCGGTAGTTTTCAAGCTTTCGCCAATTGGGCAATTTTTCAAGATTACAGAGAACAATAACGACTGGTAGAAGGCGATTAAAAATTCACAGAACGAAATCGCGGCGTTTGTTCGAGTATTTCATCGATTCCCATACCTTTGAAGAATATCGTAATAACAACCGATAACCTATCAAACGCGTTAATTTATTTTCAAACAATTTCATTCATCACTTTTATACTCGTACGTATTTATTTTCCCAGAAACTCGGCTGTGCATGTACAGTAGGTATTCGAAGATGGTAAAACTTGCCTGCACGAGGCAAAGAGGCAGACGAACCCGAAGAAACGAATAATTTCAAACGAAACCGGCTTCTGTACCTCGTTTCGTCTCGCTTCGACGATATTCGTCAGATGAAACTTTTTTGCACGCATAAATTGCCTGCCTGCGCGCCGTAACTTGACTCCGGCGTCGTTCATTTGCATTCAAAGGCGTAAAAACTTCATCTAGGAAGTGAATCACATCATATCAACTTCGCTTACGCCGCAACGCCGCTAGTTACGTAGACTCAGTCTACATACGTACAATTTCGGTATTCGCACCAGCGGCGTAGGCAGCCCCACAAGCACCAAATCTTACCGCCAAACTTGCAAAACTACGCCTATTACAAAGCAAATTAAAACGCGTTTCAAAACTAGCAAACATACTATTTGCATTTACAGCGGCGAAAGATACCTTTTTGATGTGTTTCACGCTATCGAGATGAAGAAAAGGGTAGAAGAAGCCTAAACCAAAGTAGGTAACGTGGATTCGACTCCAATATCTGATGCGTATCTGGTATCAGCTTCGTACAGGGTGTTAAAAGAGTGGATGTCCATTTGTGGAATAGGGCTTTTATCGTACCGAGGGTTGCATACCCTATATTCTTGACCATTTGGTATTTTCTCATCAATTTTTTTCTTCATTGCTTTCGACGTAACTTGAGAAGGAAGCAATTTTGGAAATTTTTCATAATTACTTGTTTGAAAGAGGATAAAATTAGCTTTCGAATGATATGCTAACTTTTTTATTTCGTGCGATTCTTTTCATTTTAGATATTTTATGATGACGAAACATGCACTGACTCATGAAATTAAAAAGTTTATCCATCATTTGCTTCTGGTCCTCCTCCTCCCCTCACCCAACTGGGATCCTTTAAGTGGTTTACAAATGGATTCCAGTTGAAAAAAATACAGATTTGATATCCGATTCCAAATTTTTCAAAATTTCAATTGTGAACCCCCTTCGCACAGGCCCAGTTTTGGATTTCATGTTGTTTTCTGTGATTGAATTTTTTTGAGATACCTGTGACTATTACCTACCGCCAATTACTTTCAACATCTCTCAATTTTGAGTTAGGTATAACATTGCCTGTTCTTGGAGAGGAAAATTGAAATTTCAAAAATATGTCATATCAGGGTCATGAGGGGGGAGGTGATGTGAATAGAACCAGAAGTCAGAAAAATAATTTTAAAAAAATGTTTTTTTTTCGAGATATAACCTTATTACTTCGGATGTGCGAAATCATCTACATGAATTTCCAAAATCGCTTCATTCTCAAGTTCATGTAGGGAAAAAGAAAGAATTACGACGAGAAAACAACATGAACTTCAATTTTGAAGACATACGAGTTACTTATCCAAATTTTTTTCCCAAGTGAGATCCGGAATTCCAAATACATTCAATTCGAATTCCGTAAGTAAACAGATGAGCATTAATTCGTCTTTTATCAACGAATACGATAAAGATTCAGAACATCACATTTCAATTCAACTTCAATTTTACTTTGCTCTTTCACTCTAAATGACTCCAAATGACGAGCTATTTCGAATCAGAACGATTTTTTGACACCCCGACCAATTTTTTTTGAAAACTCTCATTTCAAAAAACAATACACAAATACCAGTATTCCATTCGTATGCAATTTCATATTTCGTATTACGTCGATATTTGCCCCAAACACGTTACCAGATGAGCGTATAACGCGGTATTAGCCAAATAATCGGCCTCACGTAATAAGATATAAAGCAAGATACATGGTCGCCAAGGGGTTACATTCAATTTTACCGATATGAGTAAAATGCGTACGCGACGGACTCGTTAAACGAAGCAGGTGTTCTGAAATCGGCGTCGCTAATCCCATAAACAATACCTATCGGACGTAACCTCATAACGCATTGGTAAAGTGGACAATATCGGAACGTATCGTGGACCCGCACCTCTTACGTATACTACGATTCTTTTTGCAAGGCCCTTGGTTGGTTCGTTTATGGCATGTAGAGACCTGTGTACATCTCTTTACTCGCGTACAAGAGTATATGTACCTACCATGTCTTACTCCCTTAATTCGGTCAACGCATCGGGTCAAGTCGTAAAAAGTTCCGAAATCGTACGATGAGCAAGTTTAATAACCGATTTAATGCCCGTTCTGGACGCAACGGTCTCCCAATAAGATTCCCTCTGTTATATTTTTCAGCTACAGGGAGAGGTAAAGCGAGTGTTACGTTGGGGTCTGCCGGTGAAAGTAAAATAGGGTTGGATTCGGCCCATTCACCGCACGTTTTCACCTTCTCAGATTTTCATTTTTCAAATTTTTTTTGAAATTTTTTAAATCGACAACACATTCAATTTTTTCAGCTTCAAGTGATTATAAAGTAAGGCAATAGTAATCTTATTTTATGAATGTGGTCAAGTTTTAAGGACGATTGACCAGAATCACTCGTTACATTTCTGTTTACCTTCAACTTGAGGCGAACAAATTTCCAGAAGTGAAGATCTGCAAATTTTCCAATGCCTGAAAATGTTTTCTTCAATTTGAGGTAAACAAAATTATAATGACTGATTCTGGTGGTAAATTTTCTTCCCTACAATATTAGTTATTATGAATTCTTTCGTAGGAGGATTCATTTTCACGTAAAACTAACAAAATCGTATAAAATTGCAAAAAAATATTATGTAATCTACAAACTTTAAAATATTTATACAGAGCTATAGCATATTCGTACGAAAATCTCAAAAATGCTTTCTTTAACGCTATGTTGGATTCAATTTGAGGTGGGAAGGGAGGAGGGGTTGTGAAACCCCTGAAAATTTTTGAAATCATTGACTTTGTACATTTCCTATAAACGGATTTTCTGGGCAAACCAAGGGTGCCACGAAAAAAATGCCAGGGATGAAAATTTTAAAGCTTGAAATCCTTTTTATCTCATGAGCTACCATTTTTTTCCTAGGCAGGTTAGTTTTCGAGATGTTTGAACTCAAAGTTGTTTCATTTTTGTAATTAACAACTTGAATTCAACATAAACAAGGATTTCCTGACCAAACTAAGGATGCTACGGAGAAAATGCACGAGATGAAAATTGTAGAACTTGAAATTCTCTTTCTCCCAAGAGTCATTATTTTTATCCTAGGATTCTTAGTTTTCGACATTTTTGCAGGCAAGTGTTTATTTTTTCATTTTCAAAACCATCAACTTTCTAATTGAGCCACCCTGTATATCACGTCAGTCAAATATTTTTTCAGATGAAGCCACCGTGAAAAAACAATCATTGTGGGAATAATAAGTCCAGTGTGAGAATATCACCAAGACGAATTATATGAGTAGATCTAGGGTACGAAGATTGTAACTTTGATTCACTAATTTACATCCTTCATTTTGTAAGTTTCTATCCCTTTTCTAAGAGGGGAGAAAGCATCCCTGCGTAATAATACGAATTTTTGATTAAAAATGATTTATCAAATCGATTTCTTTCAATGTTTCATTCAGTTTTTCAAATTCCAATAGTGAAGACAAAGAATCGAAGTTTTCTACAAATGACAAAATAATAATAATAATAAGTGATCAAAAATTTCTTCATTTCACATCTCACCCTGCCATCTTGGCCAATGGCGGTTTCGTACAAAGAAAAACTTGACCCGGAAAATTTCACACAATTAAAAAAAAACCCTTTCGCCAAACACACGCACAACCCAACGCACCCAATCCGGAAATGAAACTCTTTTTTTTAAATTTCAGCAGACTCGTTGCTCGAATTGGACCAAATCCAAATCTCTTCTGAATAGCTAATCGTTTCCTTTTTGTATCCGGGACATCATTCAAATTCGCCAAAATACTCCTCTCGTATTCGCAACTTGGTAAATAGTCGAGAGAGACCCGGTACAATTTCACGTTGCAAAAAGATAACGCATTTTTCCTACTTTTCTAATTGTCTGGTTGTAGAAAAAACCCTGGTATTAATTTTAATTTGAGAATCACCGGGTCAAGGGACCACAGTCCGGCCAAGTGGCCATTTAACGAATATTTATACCAGCTAGTTATTCAAATAAGACCACAACGAGTGCATTTTGCATTCGAGTTATCTCTCGTTTAGTCTGAACAAGTCACACACGTGTTTCATTACACTTATTAATCGCGTTTAGAAAACAAAACCGAGTTGATGTCAAATTATCGCGCCATAAAACCGAGAATAATTCACTCATTCGCGTCATTTCGCTCACCAGGGAAAATACCGCAAAACGTTGATAATTTCTGAGAATTCTCGTAATTGACCAATTTCTATACAATAATCGTTCGAATCCGAACAAAGGTATGTGAAAACCAGGCCTCGTAAAAATTTCAAAAAAAACGTACCTCGATGTATAATTATAATATCGATGTGATTCAAGATCTCGTACACCATCCGGTAAGCATCGTCGATGAGTTAACACAATGCGTCATCATAATTCGTGAACTTGAACCAGTACCTGGAACACGAGAATGGATAAAATGAAAAAAAAACACGCAGTTTCCAACTTCGTAAGTCTATTCGATTCTTCAACTGTGTTGAATGAAAAAAGAACCGTACACAAACACAAAACGAAAAAAAATCTACGCAACGATTGAAAAATCATTTTTATATTTTTCATCATTATTTCGCTATCGCGTTTAGTTTGAAAAATAGTCTTCGTCGTATTTCCCCCCTGCCTCGGCACCCCGTCTTTATACTAAATGCTCGTTGTCGATTTTGTCGTGTTTTTTATTCGTATCGTTTTTCTCGTTTCGTTTCACTTGTTTCGTGAAATTTTGCATTTCACTGGCGCGAAAAAAAACCATGATAAATTTTCCGCCGGAAAACTTTCTCGTAATCGTATTATTACGAATTAAAAGATCGTAACACTTGTACGAGTAGGTTGTTTGACGCCCGAATCAGCCGAATGACCTTCTATGTAATTAAAACAAGTGCGTTTTTTTACTGTACGAAGATGCGAAATTAGAACAGTTATTATCAGCGTGATATTAATTAGATAGATATTTTTGATCTTTTTGTATAAGAAATTAATTAGGTTGCAATGTTTATTTACTTCGTGTAAGGAGGTGTTCCGAGAATTGTAATTCGTGCAATTAAATTTATCAAAATGAACTTGTTCTAGAATCGCCCATATGCAATCGAACATTGGCTACGTCAAATTGAGAAAGTCGACTGGATATTTTCACAATTTCAAAAGGAAAATGCCACATAGGTGAAATTTTTCCAAATGGATTATACCTCAATGTTCCATAATATTCAAAAAAATGAAAAAATTTTAGGGAAAATTTCCATGAAGGCTTACTCGTAAAGAATACACATCATTTTCGGATCCAAAAATGGCTGCATCTGGAAAGTGATTTTTTCACACAATTTTTATTCGCTTTAGAGGAGAAGGTACGAATATGGAATACTTTTATGTAAAGCATTATATCTCCACTACCCGATGAGATAAAATAGGAAGTAAACCCATAAAAAGGTAGCAAATTTTGTCTACTTTCACATGGTTTTGGTGAAAAAAA
>FIZU01050800.1:0-18806 GCA_900064475.1 Pseudococcus longispinus
GTCTAAAAAAGTGTGACAAAATGTCTGAAAGTCAATTTTTCAAGTTAAAAAAATTTGAATTGCAAAAGTCAGCATTATCTGTGAAATTTTCCAAGTTCAAAAAGTCAATGGAAATTTGAAAATTTTTCCCAAGTCCAAAAAAGTCTGACATAATGTCTAAAATTCATCGTGGTGAAATTTCATCGCGGATTTTCGTCAAGGATTATTAAAATCATTGTCAACAAATTCTGAAAAATACCTTTTGTACTTCAGAAAATCCTACATTATCCGAACTTCTGTCAAAAATTCAATTATGAAGTTTGAATAAAAAACGATTGAAGAAAATAATGAAAAATGTTGAAAAAAAACGTTGAAAAAAAACATTACTAACACCTTGGGAAAAAAGTCACCTTGAAGTACCTATGAATGAGAAAAAATCCCACCCTTGGAAAAAATGAATCTTATCATTTTAAAAATTCCACATTTTTTGAACCCCTGCACAAAATTCGATTTTGAATTTTGGATAAAAAAAGTGAAGAAAATAATAAAACATGTGGGGAAAAAAACATTCTCCCTTTTAGAAAAAATAAATCATATCATTTTTAAAATTCCCTGTTTTTTGAACCTCCGCCAAAAATTCAATTTTTCCTATGTTTTATAGTTTCATGGGTAGTATGGAAATGACGGTGACTTTTTTCCTAAGGTGTGAGTAATGTTTTTTTTCAACATTTTTCATTATTTTCTTCAATCGTTTTTTATTCAAAGTTAGTTTCTCAGGGGTACCTACCTACCACCCAAATATTGTCCCAATCGGGCTCCGGGGCCGATTCACCATTCTTATCTCCCTATGCCCTTTGTTCCGGAGGGCTAATTTGCTTAATCTTTTGTTTACACCCAAAGTTCACTCAAATATGACGTATTAACGCTTTTGAATATTTTTTGTTACCAGCAGAATCATGCAAAGGTGTAAAAATGGTAATTTTTGAGCATTTTCACAAGTTCCTTCGTAAAGAATTGTACACAAGTTGCGATTTTCATCCCTTCCTGAACACCATCTCACCCAAACAGTGTGGCCATATAAATAGTACTAGGGTTTGAAGCGATTTCTTTAATATTTATTCAAATCGAGATAAACAAAAGAAGTACCCTGAAGGTACTTTGAAATTTGAAAATTGAAAAAAGGGTATACCTATTTTCTCAGAAAAGTCTGTAGATTTCTAATTCGTTGTTTTTGTTTTCAAAATAATACATCATCTACCTACGCCATTATACATTGCTTAAATAGTGCAAAATGTTTTCAACCCAGTCACAAAATAAAATCCAATTAGTCAAAATTGTGGGTTGTGGTCCAGTGTAATTTTCATAATATTTTGTTAAATGCTTTATTACCTTGCAGATCTAAGCAATATGAAATCCTATTTGCCAACATAAATTTCGAACGACCCAAAGACTGCGTATAATCACTCAAGTCTTGGACATTCATTGCAGGATCTCCTTCATTGCAGGTGTCCCAGACACCACAAATCACCGCAATATCTTTTCCTCTGATTTGCTGTGGATTGTAACCTTTTCAACATTGATTTTATGATTAGAAAATAAATAGGTATTTATGCCATTACAATATCTGGTCATTTTTTTCACAACTTGATTGGATATTTACCCGCATCCAAGACAGCTTCAAAAGTTTTTTCTAAAAGCATTTTAGATCCAATAAGCATGGATTCAGCTTGTTGATGAGTCAAGTGAAAGAAAGAGTGATCAAAACGGTCTATGGTTTTTAACAATCCGGTTCGAATGCCTTTGGTTCATCATACGTTGTTACATGGAATTAAGGATCATGTTATTAAAAAATTAATAAAAATTGAGCAATCTTAATCGACGTTTTCGTAAGTACATACTTCTGTTATATCGATCGAAGCTTGAGGTCAGGTCGTTTCCTTCGAGTAAATTGTCTCTGTATTCGGTTACGTTATCGCAGCTCGGAAACGCTCCAGAAATTCCCGAAATAATTATATCGTCCGGTTTCAATAATTCGCTACTTTGGGCAGGCATATTTAGAATTTGAAAGAGTGTCTACTTTAAGGTGTAAGAAAAAATGTCAAATCAACTTCAACTGTTTCTCAAGCAAACGTCTTATTGCATGGAAAAAATTACTACATTTAGCCAAATTGACCAAGTTCGTCGATATTTATAGTATTTCGTGTGCTAATTATACACAAAAAATTGAGTTTTTTTTTTTGAATTTCACGATTAAACGTGATTGATATAAGGTGTATAATTTTATCATTAAATGCATAAGTACATGCTTAATTGTGCACCGAATAATAAGTAGACTAAGCAGACGCGAAATAATTTCTTTGTTCCTTTTTATAATATTTTTTTAAAAATTGTAGTTTTTACTATGTTCTGAAAATTATTAAATTAGTGCCATGCGCCACATCAAGGGCAAGTCGGTTTAAGAATACACGTGTATCGGTCATTCCGTTCGTTTCGTCTGATATTTGTAACTCACTTTCACCTACTCCTATGAAGAAAATGTTCTTTGGTTGTTTTTTCTTGCCTTTGTCCAATTACTGTAGTTCATTTTAACTAATCATCTTTTACAAATATTTAGTTTAGGTATCTATGTCAAAGTTTATACTTATGTTAATTTTTTTAATTAAAATTGTTAAAATTTTCTTCCTCTTTGAATTCACCTTCAGTGTAGTTACTTGCAGTTTTATATAAATATGTATATTGCGTACGTATGCACCTACCATCGTTAAAATGAAAAATTGTTCATCAAAATAAATAGCGTGTTTACGGTAATTTTTCATTTTTGTAAATTTCGTTATTTGTAATGCAAATTCCGGAACAAAAATCTACTTCATTTGAAGAAGTTCTGAAGTTTCATTTTGTATATACTTAAATCAGTTTTTTTTACATACATGGTAGCCTGGGATGCAAGGTGCTCGTTTTGAAAATGAGAAAAAAACACTTGACTGAGAAAATCTCGAAAACCAAGCCACCTAGAAAAAATAACATGTAGGAGAAAGAAAATTCCACACTCTACAATTTTCATCCCTTGCATTTTTTTCGTAGCACCCTCAGTCCGGCTAGAAAGTAAATGCTTATGAGAAATTCACGAAGGCGGTAGTTTCAAAAATGAAAACACTTTTACTGCAAAAATCTCGAAAACTAAGCATCCTAGAAAAAATAGCTCCTGGGAGAAAGAGAATTTCAAGCGCTACATTACATTTTTCATCCCTTGAAGTTGAATTTTTTTCGTTGCACCCTTGCTTTGGCTAGAAAATAAAGTGGGGCTAGTTTTTGAGATGTTTGTGGTTAAAGTTTTTTCATTTTTGAAATTACCGACGCCGTGAATTTCCCATAAATATGCATTTTTTGGCCAAACCAAAGGTGCTACGCAAAAAATGCAAGGGATGAAAATTGAAGACGAAATTCCGTCACGATAAGTTTTAGACATTACATCAGACTTTTTTGGACTTGAAAAGTTTTTTATATTTTTATTGACTTTTTCAACTTGGAAAATTTCAGAAATAATACTGACTTTTAGACATTTTGTCAGACAAACGGTTTGGATTTTTTAAAAATTTCAGAAATAATGGCAACGATTTTGTGCAATTTTTTGCGTTTTTCACCACCTTTGACCAAGTCTGGCAACCCTTTGGCAGCACCTAGGGGTTGGCAGACTGTCATATTTGGATTCAGCGTAAAAAATTCTAAAAGTAGACACCAATTTCACTTTTTAACCTTTTCATCTCAAAGTTCACAAAATTCGTGAACTTTGAGCTTTCGCTGCGCTTGAAAGCAGCAACGGCGGATTGGCAGACTGGTGTTTTTGAGGAAGGGCCTATGTATACTAACTCTTAGGACCGTTCCCAGATTTCAACCCTCGGCCATTTTTCGCCAGGTGTGGCTCCTGGACTATTAGATGACTTTTAAGAAAATCACAACAATTTTTGCCATCAATTCATATTTTTCTGATTACTTCTACGATATTTTCACTGATTTTTATGACAATTTGTGTAATATTTTTATAATATTTTTGGTGATGTTCATGGAAATTTTACGCTTCTACGATATTCGAACTGTTTTTACCACATGTTTAATAATTTTCACTAAATTTCGTTTCTTGATATTTCGTTTCTTGATTTGTTACTAAATTATCGGCTGAACTCTATTGCATGAAAAAATTCAAAGGTCAGGAAAATTTTTGTGTCACTAAATTTTGTTAGCCTGGATGACTTTTTGGAATTGAAAAAAATTCAAAGATGTTCATAAGATAATCAAAAGGTCATTGCTATAAGTAGCTTTCAAAAATTCTCTAACGATGTATGACTTTTTGAGATTGAAAAGTTTCATAGGTAGCTACATTAAATGAACGGACGTCAACATTCTTATGTCAATTGATTGCATGGAACGTGTTCGATATCCATCCATGGAACGATTTATGTGCATGCATTGTACAGAATTAAAATTTTTGACTTTTGTTTGATTAAAAAAAATCCCCTCGCTTTTTTCCAAATATTTTCGCTTTCATTTTGATCGAACCAAATAAGTGAATAATGGTAGGGGGCGAGGTATGCCACATATTAGTATTCATATGTGGTGACTCGTAACATTCGTAGTGCAAGTCCGTGCAAAAAAATTGCACTTAATAAAAAGTGCATTCTACCGTATGCGTAAACAACCTGAAGTAATTCGATGTGGGGGAGGGGGGCTTTAACGCGGGGCCCTTAGATGAAATAATATTAAAATTCGTCGGGTAAAAGTTTTGCGCTTAAACAACTTCAAAGCCGCGAGAATCTGAGCGTCGAGTTAAGGTAAATTAAAATTTGACGTGTACGAGCGAACGAGCGATATAATGGAGAAAGCGAGAGCGAGACGACTCGTGATGGAGCGGGGAGGTATGGAGAGAGAAGGAGAAAAAGAGACCAACCGAATATCTCATGGCAATTGAAGTAATAACAAATCTAATACCGGGTTTTATTTTAAAGTACAAACATCCAAAATGAGAGAATTATTTTCATCTAAACAAGAAAAAGACGCGGCGGACTGAGAAAAGCGCAGTAAGCCGGAAGATATCGCATCACGAAAACATTTAAACTTTCGGTGCAAAGAAAACAACGAAAATTAACTTAAAACCAATCTCACAGCATTAGGAAACTTTCGTTGTATATTTTTTCTTCGTTCGAGTCGAGTCAGGATAGTGGGGCAACGTAGCGTATTTTTTTTCCTCCTCCGCTATCGAATAAATAGCTTTTAGCGTAAACTTTCTACATCGTATAAGATAATCGAAGAAGGCGTATTTCAAAGATTGCAAATGCAAAAGTGTTAATTAGTTTTTTCTCTCTCTCTTTCTCATTTTCTACATCGATAATACTCGCATCAGAGGTCTCTTATCGGTATGTGCTGGTGATTTCAAAGACAATTACGAGCTGTTATCTATAAAAGGTCGAATGTACTTGGATAAAGAATTCGGTTCGTGATTGGTTGATCGATGTACTGCTACGTTCAATCAGCCACGATCATTGGTCGATATTTATAGCTAAAAATTTGGACGTAGTTTCGTGATGTTCGTCGATAAGATATTTTCATTAGTTTTAATAGATATTGTATACGTTTCTGTCGTGTAAAAGTACCTTGGCAAATGGATTGCGCAGGCTTCAATTCATATTGCTTTTTGTAAGATAGGTAGAGAAAAAGGGGTTAGAAATGTACGTGATGTTTTCATACGATGAAAGTTTTAAAATTAGAGAAGAAAAAAACTTCGATTGTGAATTGTCACGAGTTATAACAATTAGTACCTTCGGATGTCAATAAAGATAGAAAAAAAACATACCCACGTGTATACCTTCAGTTACGATGTACTCGATACAACGAAACCGAGTCGTTGTATTGTGTCACTATTACGCAGAGAAATGAGAAAGAGAGAAATAATCTTTTCTTTCTCGTGTTTTTTTTTCATAGAAATGGAAATCGGTTTCATTTTGAATGTTATTGCTGGGATTTTGATGTATTATGATGAGAGAACAGAATACATAAAAAAGCCACCGGCATCGGTGCAGTAACTGCAACAGCTCGTATACCTAATAGATTTCCTCTCCCTTCCTCTTCCTTCTCACGGTGGTAAAATGTATTCGAAATTTAATTGGTTTTGTTTCGCGATGATTTTTTTCCACCATCGCGATATCGATAGTTGAAATATTGACTCGATTTTGAAACTTGTCAGTTCGTAAGTTTAATGTTTTTTCGTTTTTTTTCTGTTCGCAGGTAAGAATCAAAAATTTCAATGAGATATTGGCTCGATGAAAATTACGGTTGATATGTTTCGAACAGGAGGTAGTGTAATATTTTATCTTGGTACTTTTAACAAAATTGCCTGCCGGTATTCTCATCATCAAGCTGATCAGAATTTATCTGCCTGATAGATTATGCAATTTATTCGACTCGAGTGCACGTATGATGTTATTGCGGAAGTATTTGCAATTTTACCGACGAACGCGAGCGTTTCTCGAGATTTCTCTATTTCGTGGATTGAAAACAGATTTCCAACGTTTGATGAGATTAATATTTCACCCGTCGGTAGAGTGTATTATCATATCCACATGCTAAGGGTGTATCGATGGAGAGAGGGCCTGAAAAATTTCGTCTAAATCGCTTTCCCCCTATTTTTTTCATTTATCAGCGTGACTTTAGGTAATTCTTTTTGTAATTTTTGGGCGAATTTTCCTCGAGGAAATGGATACTATTGAGGTGGAATGAGGGTTATCGATGGTTGTCAGAAGATCCCAGTTGAGTTTGTATGATTTTGGGATTTTTTTTTTGTTCAATCGAGTCTATCTGACGTTTCATTTATTGTTTTTTTTTAAAATTATTACAGGTGTTTGAAGTGTCAAATAACAGTGGCGGATTTATGCATAGGCAACATAGGCACTAGCCTAGGGCAGGAAATTTTAGGGGCGGCAAATTTTGAGGATGACAGAATGCATATTATTCGCAATTCACACAAAAAAATGTAAAATAGAATGACAGCTGAATTATATTTTTGTTAAGCATTTAACTATCTGGAGGTTATCGATACAGTGGCGTATTTAAAGGGGTATAGGGATCTGGACACCCCATAACGGTTAAAATATTGGGGAAAATGATGAAATTCCAGGCTTACCTACTATGTATTTTTTTGTAAAAAATTTTGCCCTCGCTTCGCTCGGGCTCTATAGATGCATTCGATTCGCTTAATACCCAACAAAAAAAGCACGACAAAAAAATGATTTGAAAATTGCAAACACTTTAAGCATTTTTCGACTCTCATACTACATATGCATTTTTTTTCACAATGATCTCCAAGTCCGGGAGGTGGGGCGGCAGTTCTTGTGTGCCTAGGGGCGCATAAACCTTAAATCCGCCACTGGTCAAAAATTTGAAAATTAAAAAAAATTATTTTGTCAGAATGGAAGAAATATTTTTGAAAATAAGTAGATGATACTTTTTGATTTGTCCCTCAATTTCTTAGCCAGTTTGAATAAAAAATTAGAGAGGGAAAATGGAGAGAGGGGAATACGGTTTTTAACAAAGTTTGAGAATATTTCTTTTAGATACTTGTAGTGCTGTAAAGAAAAAAGAAAAAGAAAAGAGGCGTTTTAGGAAAAGTTGAAAAAATTATTTTTTTTTTTTGACAAAAATCACTCGAAAAAGTATCTTACAAAGGTCGTCTAAAATAAAGTTGTCAACTTCCGCTTTATTTGCCACAAATACGATTTTTAAGAACATTCACAAAATGTTGGATATGGCGAAAAAAATTGTCTCTTGTGTCAAAATAAGTATTTTTTTGTCCCAAAAGTAGGTAGTCATTATCTGTCAATTTTTGATCGATTTAGTCATCATTTTCATTAAAACTGAAGTATGAGTAAAATCATTTCTTAGAACTGAAAGGTAAATATTTCAATTTCTGTTCCATCAGGTTTGAAAATTGCTCGCATAATTTCGTTTTGTGGGGGAGGGGACATATGTGTCAGCAATTTATCGAGAGATTGGTCTTAAACTGTACAAATCCTGCAAAAAGAAAAATGTAAATCTTCTTTGCAATTAGGAAGAGAATATTGAAAAATACCACGAATCGTTGTAGTAATATCACGAAAACTCTTTTAAATGTGTTGAAAACTGATAAAACATCGTAGAAGTTGTTATTGCGATATGAAAACCGTTTACAATTTCATAAAAAAATTCAAGAAATGTCGTTTAAGCTGATGAATGGATGATTCAATCCCTCGAAAATATCATGAAATATTGTTAGATCAGCACGAAAAATGTTAAAACCGTTGCACAATTTGTTCAAAATCGTTTGTGAAAAGTCCCCATCGGTGTCTTTTAATGACATTTTTACAATTTTTATGTCGTTTCAACAAATTTTTTGCTCCTGTCGAACAATTTTTACAATATTCTTATCAATTTTTTCAAATTTTAATCAGATTTCTTGATATTTTTATAAACTTTTATGCAATAGAGATGAGAATTTTGAATTATTTTTATTTCGCTTTTTTTTCTTTTTTAAATGATCAGCTTCTTTTGAAATTTTTAAATACATAAATTCAGCCGATTTCTTTCGTTTGTATAAATCGAACCAAACATTTGACGTTATTTTCGTCCCACTATGAGATTTTACTCCTTAGTTTCGAAACCGTCGTCAAAATAATTTCAAACTTTTTCATTAACGTAGAACCATAATAAAAAGGGGGAAATTCGGCTCTTCTTATTCGGTGTTATCTTATTAAAAAAATTTACTTTCGCACACTCGACTCTTTAGAAAAGCTTTGTTTGTGCCCTCAAAACGAGGTGTACCTAATTTACTCAGGTGGCAGCGCTGGGATCAGGACGTAAAAATGATAAATGCACCCCTAACGAGCTCAATTTGATGTAAATGGTTGTAGGATATTCGAGGTGTCACCTTTTTAAACAACAACGGTCTAATTAGCGGCGTGAAAATGAGGGCTAATTTCAGGTACCATGGCATCGATTTAGAGAATACATTTGTAATGTTTGTTTGAATAGCATCGCAGGGGTGGCGCGGCAACTGGTGAGAGGGGTGGTCGGGTAACGAGTTCAACACAATCGCACATTAAGGAAAAGCTTTGTAGGTTTTTTTTCGAGAGAGTTGGTAAAATTGTGTATATTTTTACGTAGGTCTGTATACTCACTTATAGACCTATACGTGGGCAGTCGTTAGGTAAATTGATGGCTCTATAATGGCGAAAAAAAAAATCACTTAACAGGTGTATCGGGTTTTCCCCGTCCCGTCGATTTCTTCCTTTGCAGTCGAAGCTTTCTTAGATTACCGAGCTAATTGGACGAGTTGATAAATTTAATGTTATTAATGAAGTATGATGTTAATTGAAACAATTTTACGAAATTTACGCACGACTGCGCAATTTCGACTCCGGCTAAAGACGCCGAACGAATTCCCTTTAATCAACTACAGATTAAATATTGATTTTTAGTTTTCTTAATTGAAACAAGAGGGTTTGTAATTACTACAGCTAACGTTCACAACTTGCTTTGAATAATTTTAATGCCGTTTCTCGAACCGTATGCTAAGTTCGATGAATGTAAATAAATAATAAACGTTTGTCGTGTATCGTGGTGCAACTTTCGCGGTAAAGAATTATTCGGCTTTGGGTTTATAATGATTTTATTGCCTTTTGCAAACGTTGAAAAACCATATGTATACGTACGTTATACATACTTTGTAATAATAATTACCTGTGTTTGTTTGTGTGTCTGTGTGTAATGTGTATATTACGAATTTGTAATACGTTTTATCGCGTTTATCCGTCATATTACATATTTGAAACTAATCGTGTGTGCATAACTTGTATAACTCGACGGTTTATTGATAGGAAATGCGAAGATAATGAGCTTGATTTTAATTACTTGTACGCTTGGAAATGCATTCAGAATGAAAACTCGTTAGATAAGCTAAATTGTTAATGTCATTGGCGCGGAGACGGAGATGGCAGTACTCGAGCATCGAATCGAGTATTGAGATAATTATTTTAACCGAATGTGTGTACTTATTACTTACTTAGAATACGATATATCGTCGAATTATCGACCATTTCGAAGAATTCTCTTATGCAGACGTGATTGGCGAATGGTCGATTGTTTGTTTATGTTTTTTTGGCTCGAGTGGTCGGGTGAGTAGTGTCTGGGTATGGGTGAGTGAACGTGATTGTCGTATTTTTTCGACGATGATAAATGTATCGACAAGTGTAGGAGGGTAGTCGTAGTGGTGGAATTTTTTCAAAGGGGTTGGGTATTTAGATGATGAATGTTGGAAGAAATTCCCAAAAGTTTTGTATCATTGAGGGATCTTCATCATTCTTCTCCTGCTGCCACCTCCCCATGAATAATTTTTTTGGGATAGGTATGAGTATGCAATTTTTAAAAATAATGGAGTGTGCGTGATAATCGTGATCCAAGTTGTATAAAATTATATAAAAAAGAAAAGGTTAAAAAAATTGGATGTCAAGAAATACTTGATATGAAAATAATTCAATTTCTGAATTTCATTATGTCCGTCTATTCATTTTTATTTGGAAAAAATCTAGAAGAAAATAAGTAAGAAATAAATTTCGTGAAAAAGAGGTAGGTGTGTTTGTCCCTCCTCCTCAAATATACTTACCTGCAAGGAATTAGAATTTGATAGATTTTGCTATAGAAGTGTCAAGTTTTCTTATCGTAGGTAGCTACTAGTTAGGTACCTTGAGTGTAACTTCAAAATTTCTCATACATCGAATTTCTGAAAAATTAGTTGAATTTTTGTCGATTTTTGTTATTTAATTTTGATTTTTTTTAAATTTGTTTTATTATTTTTTAAAATCAATTTTGAACTTTGAAATTCATCTTTGTTTTAATAATGGTACAAAGTGGCTAACAGCTGTTGAAAGTGCTTAAAAGGTCCTAGGTATCTTTCACAATGTGGTGCTGAAAGTCAAAAAAGTGTAGAAAAATTTCTGCATTTGACTAAAAAGTCGTACATTTTTCGTTCGAAATTCATTAAAATTTCTTTTTTCCACCAATTCAACACCTGAAGTGAAAATATCGAGTTGCATTTTTATCTTGTTTTGTTGATTTATTCAATTTCCTAAAAATCTCGTTCATTTTGTTAACTTTTTTTCTTTTTTTTTTAGAATTTGGACGTTTGTGCGAAAATTAATCGAAAATCATTCCCATCCCATTCAAGGGGGATGAGTAAGGTGGTTCTTATTTTGAAGTTTGAGATTTTTTTGCTCCCACCCCAAAAATTTGTTTCTTTTTATGAGAAAATAATTTCTTATTTTTTGATTTTTTCCAAAAGTGAAAAAATAGGTGCTATACCTATTACCTACCTATGCTAACCGCTTAGACATCTTTCCAGGTCAATTTTTTTATTACAATACAAAAAAAATCGACAATTCGATTATTAGGTGCCAAATTAGTTATACGTGATAAGAGTATAACGCTGACTCGAAATGCAAAACATTATAACTATGTCGACGAAAATTTATAAATTTTTTATATCACCATCGATAAAAAAAAAGCTGGTTTACACGTAATGAAAATATGTTCGAGTCGTAAACGCGACCGGCGACCACGCCAAACAACCAACCACGATAGGGTGGTTTTTCGTATTCGTGCCAAGGGGAGAATCGTAATGAAATTTCGTCGCAAATTTACAACCTACCTGTTTTCATAAACGATAATTTTTCTATTTAAATGCTAATGTTATCTTCGAAGAAGGTAGCTCTACTCTACGTTGTGTGTCTTGTTACGAGTATACCATACCACGTCGATGTTGCAGCCAGAAATATAAATCTTTTTTAAGCTGATTTCTAACGTGTTACCGAGCCATGTGATGTTTTGTCAAGCGTTTTGGCGCGTATTTTTTACCTCAAAAAAGTGGAAATGTATTCGGGTATACGACGTATTGCTTTTTTTCCTCCGCATTTCGCAGCTCGAATCGAAACAGACGAATTTATTGGATTTATTTTTTTTCGGTCTGGAGGTTGGAAAATTTTCAGATTATTTTTATTTGAAAATTTTGAAATTTTAATTCCAATGTTGAAGTTGGTTTTAAGGTTTATTTTTGATGATTTTTCTTCCTTCAAAAGGATACAAAAAAATGAAGCTATTTTTGTCTAATTCCAAAAAATGTACAAAATTCAAACGTATAAGTATATCACTCGATTTTATTATTTTTATAATCTATTATATTTTTACCCTTTAAAAATCACGTAAGCATAACTTCGTTGCTATTTCCCCCTCGAAAATAAGATATATCAAACAAAAATCATATTAGAAAAGTACAGAAGACAAAAACGTAATCTTCATTCATCTCGGAAAATTCCATTTTCGCATCTTAATTCTGTCTGATTTAATCCAAAGTCTCGAGTTTTCCTTTAATTTTTTTCCCTTCGCATTCTTTGTATTTTTCATCTTTCGTTCATTCATCTTGTGTTCTGATTTTATTGTATTAAGATTCGAGCTTTTCTTCGCGTCTTATTTCGTTTAATACCGTTTTTAAAAATTCGTAATAAAATTAAACATGAACTAAAAATTAGATTTTATTAGACAAGAAATGGTTACCGAAAAAAGAGCTTAATAAAAATTTCCACTGAAAATGTCAAAATACAAAAAATGAAGGAAATTCGCATCATCTTCAAAGCAGCCGATATTAAAAGCATAGAGCATCTAATCAAAAGCGATTAAAATTTAAAACCGTAAGGTGCCGAAGTGAAAAAGATAATTTGGAAATTTTCATAACCTCAAAGTGATAAAATTTTTTAAATAAAGTAGCCAGATTTTCAGAGATGAACGTCAAATTGAACCGAATATTTTATAAATAACACGAATATGGGCATCCATTTATGCAACACATCAACAATATCATCTTCATTAAGTATAATTATCCCAACTACGAGTATTACAGCGTGTTTAACCAAATTTTCAGATCGGAATTTTGAGGAAGAGGGCCATCTTGCAAACATTTTTGTCCTTGCTTCGCTCATGCTCAATACTTTACTTTTTTGAGAACCTAATAATAATGAACCTTTTTTATAATTTCACTTGAAATCGCATTCTTTCTCGCAACCCTCCCCCACGAAGAATGACTGTGTCCGACTACGTCATTGATAAATTCAATTTATTTCATTATTTTGATTTTTTCTATCAAATTTAAGCTCGATGGCACATTTTCTGGTACATATCAAAAAATGTTTTAAAAATGACAAAATTTTGATTTTTTCGCCCAACTTGAAAAAAATATTTTAAAAATTACAAAAATGTGGAAAAAATGTCGAAGAATATTTAAAAAAATAATAAACCAGTTGATAAATATCAGAAAAAAATTTAAAAAATGGGAAAAAATAGATTTTCTTCTTAAATTTGAAAATTTTTAGACCTCGATGCTTGGTTATACACATCTACTCGTCAAAAGAAACTTTTGAAAAAAAAGAAGATGGATCCACTCTTCAAGAGGACATATTGGTACATGAATATGTCTTTTTGAAATTTATAAGTTTTCAAACATTTAGTAAAAATTCCCCGCCATTTTCATACTACCCATGAAGCCATAAAACATAGGATATGCTTTTGTTCATTGAATTTTTCAAGTCCATACATTCGTAATGTTTGAAATCTTAAAATTTTCCAATTCTCAAAATTCATTTGAATTCTGAAAAATTTTCCAAGTTCAAAAAAGTCAGACAAAATATCCAAAAGTCATCGTAACGGATTTTCGTGAGTGAATTTCGTAATAAAATTTGTTTGAAGAATTTTCAAAATCCAATTCCAAACACAAAAAGTCAGTAGAAATCTGAAAATTTTTCCAAAATCAAAAAAGTCCAACAAAATGTCTGAAAGTCAGCCTTAGGTAGAAAGCTGTCTGATTTGAACTTTCTTGAAGTTTTCCAAGTCCATAAAGTTGAAATTTTTCAACTTAAAAAATTAATTTGTGGTTTTAAAGATTTTTCAATTCCAAAAAAGTCGGATAAAATGTCTGAAAGTCAGCGTAATATCTGAAATTTTACAAATTCAAGAAGTCTTCTTGACTAAATAACGAAAAGTTACCCTGATTTCTAAAATTTTCTTAATTCAAAAAGTCAAAATTATTTGTCTGACAAGATGTCTAAAAGTCAGCATTATCTTTGAAATTTTTCAAATTTAAAAAGTCAATGGATATCTGAAAATTTTTCAAAGTTCAAAAAAGTCTGACAAAATGTCTGAAACTCATTGTCGTGCAATTTTTTCAAGTCCATAAAGTTGGCTGTTTCCAAGTTCGAAAATTGGCTTGAGTTTTTAAAAATTTTCCAATTCCAAAAAAAGCTGACAAAATGTCTAAAAATCTTCGTCAAAGAATTTCTTGACACTTTTTACGGACACGAAAAATTGACAAAATTTTAGGATTATCCCCAGCTATGCAAGAAAAATATCCATGTCAAAATCGGTGCATTAGAAGAAACTGACGAACTATCAAAAGGTTTTTCCAAAAATCTTTTAATACGTTTATGTAGATTGTGGTTGTGATTTGGGGGGGGGGGGTATCTCGTAAATTTGAGAAACATCCTCCTGGAGATATTACAAAATTCTGAAAAAAGTGTTGAATTTTGATTTGGAAATATTGCTGGACAGTGGACACCTTAACAAATCTGTGGGGTGGGGGTACCAGAATTTAAACAAAATAAAGAAAGTTGTGGATTTTCAAAAAAAAAGTCTATTTAGACACCCCGATGCGTCTACTTTGTAGTCTAAGCTTTGTATAAATTTTTATCTTCAAAAAAGAATAGCTTCTCGCCACTGCAGAATAGGAAAAAAATTGTAGAACAAAAAATGATGAATTTTTAATACTCTACAACTTTCGTTTCAAGCTTTTTGTCGTATTGTGATTTTTTACTGGTTTGGGAACACCCGGGTGAAAAAAATTTGCAAAATTGAAGATACGAAAAAAAGTTTCAAATAAAAGTTATAGAACGTTGAAAATCAGACGTTTTTATTCTATAAATTTTTTTCTACCTTGAAGTGAGGAAGAGCTGTTTCTAAAAATGAAAAAATTCTATCAATTTAAGCACAAATCAGTCGCCAAACGCTATGCACATTCGATAATTTTGAAAATTCTCTTCTTGCTATCTGGATAATAACTTCGATTTAAGGTTTAAAAAAGGTCTTATACCTCAATGGGTTAAAGGTATAAGGGCTAGGAAATGAGAAAAGCAACAATTGGACATTTTATGCCGAGCAGATTCGACAATTGCGAGAATTCGTTGTTTCCTATCTGTAAACTAACTTCGAATTCGGGTTCGGGCGGTTCGAAATGTTTTTCGACCCAATTGGTCAACTCTACAAGCCCCAAAAAATGAAAAAATCGTGAGTTTGCTTCTGTTTTCACAAAAATCGGTCATTTTCTGCGAGTTCAAAAGGGTCGAATTATCTGAAAATGATACCAAACATCCCGCAATCTCTTTATATGCAGGAATAGGGGCGTTTCCTCTCCTGGAACCCTCTTCTGCTCGCCCACTGAGAGCAATTTTTGATGGCCCATCTTCCTCCAAATTTCCTTTTAGTTCATACTAAATGAAAACCCACATGTCAACTCATGTTCAAAAAAGTATTATACCAAGCTTTTTTCGTGCTAACACTATAAAGGTCCCTTGAAAGGTTATCTGTTCCTAGAGTGATAATGCGCACTTATTCAACTTTAATGAGTCGTTTGTATTCGATACTTTGTAATTAAACGTATAAAAATTAATAATACGAGTACTTAACGAATCGCAACTCTATGTGTACTAGATTTTCGTAATATATTATGTAGTTATGATATTAAAAATGGTGATTATTATTTATGCTTATCTCTATACGAAATACGAATATCGCGTTTGTGTCGGTTTGTGTTATAGGTGTTGGATGAAAAAATTTCACGAAGGTTTTGAAAGTACATAAAATAGGGAGAGGAGGAGAGAAAAAAAGGAGGGAATTTAGCACATGGAATTTATTTCCGTTATCATGACGCACGTTCCGTATTGATAACGATCTTCGTATACTAATTTATTTTTTTTTTTCTCTCAAAAAAGGAGATTTTCTTTTTTACAAAATCCTCCGAAGCGATGGTACGAGTATATACGTATACTTAAGTGTACAACGTTATATACGTATATTTTCAAAAGTATAGTATTAATTTTACGACGTACTGCTTCGCTATATATGTCACATAGTTTATTTCTTATATTGAAATAACGCTCGTTTTGCCGATAGTAAGTATATGTATAGAAAGAGGAGGAGGAGGGGGGATGGTGATGGCATAGGAGGAAAAGTTTGCGACGTTATTTCGTCGCGCGTAATTCAGCTTTAATGAGGAAGCCGGATATTTGGAAAACGTTTTTTTTTTTTTTTTAACAAATGGGTCGATATCGTAAAATAGAAATATAAAAAATCTTTTTCTACTCGCAGAGCTTTTAAATGCACAGTAACTTTCGACAAAATGCCACTCGAAGCGGAATCCTATTATTTAGCGATAAGGGGGCTATTATAAATTTCATCCTATAAGTAACTTCGCCACTTATATACATTATATGCCATAAAACCCCAAACAAAAATCGCCCTGGCTCCCTTCCCTTCTGAATAGGTCGCGACGCGACGCATTCTACGGCTTAAATATTAAATAGAGTAAGGTTTTTGTGTTTTTAATACGTATTTCTCGACGAGAAGATTTGTACGGGGGAGAGTCAAGTGGAGGTATTTATGACTATGGTTTTAATATACGAGAATACGAAACGAATAGAACGTTGTTACGATACGAAAAAAAAAGCATACCGCAAAGGTGAGCTTATATTAGGTATTTGTAGGGGCTAGGGGAAACGTTGCTGTGTTGTACTTTAAATTCAATGAGAAAATGCAAACGTTTCCAAATTTATGGTCGCAAATTAAAGTAAATTTGAATAATGAATTTCAGCATATAATTCTGCCATAATAAAACCTATAGCTATTTCGCACAAACCTATACTATGCACAATCCTAGAATAGGTAAATATTTTACGACAAGAATAAATACCCGTCTGTAATATTTCGCACTTTAGTAATATCTCATAGCCACCTTTACCCTTTTCTTTTCGCCTTTCTTCTTAAGTACTTATTTTTCAATTAATTCGAGACGAAGGAGTCGTTTAATCGGTGAATTGTACGCAGTCGATGGAAAGGATTTTCCGAGCGTTCGGTTTACGATAGATGTTGAAAATAACGAGAATTTTCAGGAAATGTTGCTTTAACATGTAGTATTTGTCAAAATGTTACGAATATTGCTTAAAATTTTGTAAAAATCAACAAATAAATAACAAAAAATCATGGAGAATGTAGAAAAATTATCGAAAATGATGGAAAATTTGATGAAATATTTTCGTGAATTTTGCAATATTTTTAGCCATTTTTGAAGTACTCTTTTTGCGATGATGTATTCGAAATTTGAAATAATTTTGACGTTAAAATTTGAAAGATTTTTTTACAGTGTTTTTCGACATTTCATCTCCATTTCGACAAATTTTACAGTTTTTCTAATTTCTGAGCCATTTTCAAGTAACTTTGGCAATTTTTTGTATCATTTCGTCGAATTTTAAGTTATTTTTAGGTAATTTTTAGGTAAATTTTGTAATTTGTCTTGTACTTCGGTCAATTTTTGTAACATGAGTCGTGAAATTTTGATTTTCTTTAATTTTCAATTTGAATAATTCTTATATTTATAACAGCATGTTTGTGTCTTCATTATGTTTTTAGCAATTTTTAAGATCTTGACAATTTTTCATACGCATATTTTGAACAATTTTACTGATATTTCGATCAATTTTTATGGCATTTCGTTACAAACTGCTCAAGGATTTTATGTAAGTATACTTATTATGCTTAATTGCTTATGGACCTTTCAAGTTTTTCATTCGCAAGTCTCATTTCTTGTCTTTTCTGTGTCAATACAAGGTGGCTCATTTTCAAGGTCGTGGGGTTTGAAAATGGAAAATAACACAGACTGTAAAAATCTCGAAAACTAAGCCCTCTAGAAAAAAACTAATAGCTCTTTGGGGAAAGAGAATTTTAAGCTGTACAATTTTCATCCCTAGCATTTTTTTTGTAGCACCCTTAGTTTGGCCAGAAAATGCATGTTTCGTTTATGAGAAACATACAAACTCCGTGATTTTGAAAAAAAAAATGTATACCTGTATCACGGACTTTGGTAATTTTCCATGGATTTTTTGGCCAATCTAAGGGTGCTACGAAAAAATTACAAGGGATGAAAATTGTAGAGCTTGAAATTTTTTTTCTCCTATGAGCTATTAGTTTTTCCTAGGGGGTTTAGTTTCGAAGAATTTTACAGTCAAAGTCTTTTTTTTTTTCATTTTCTAAACTATGCCACCTTATTAGGTACATCAGAAAAAAGTCGACGAAAAATTCTGTTGTAATTTAAAAAAAAAAAAAAACAACAAAAAAGTTCATATTTCTTGAAAATTTTTTGACAAATTTTTGAGTCGATTTACCTAGTTTAGAAGTTCGAGCTCTCTAATTGTATTATTTGAGAAAATGTTTCCACCCGAATTTCCTATTTTTAGTAGAGGAGAAGGTACGAATATGGAATACTTTTATGTAAAGCATTATATCTCCACTCTCCGATGAGATAAAAAAGGAAGTAAACCCTTAAAAAGGTAGCAAATTTTGTCTTCTTTCACATGGTTTTGGTGAAAAAAATTTTTATTCATAATTTTTTTAGAAATGACAAGTTTTCTAAAAAAGTCAATTTTGGTGATTTTTTGAGT
>FIZU01050808.1:0-17966 GCA_900064475.1 Pseudococcus longispinus
ATAAAATATTTCTATTCTAAGCAATTCGACTCTTTCTCCTTTAATACGACATTCGTACCATGTTTTCAATGTTTTCCAATCAAACCGTCCGAAGGACGGGTACCCGGCTAGTAATATTAAAAAGAAGAAATATTACATCATATTTCGTTTTTAAAAAATATGATTTATAACATCGTTGGAGTAAAACTACGCGTTATGCGTTAATTTTTAACACAATTAAGCCTTTAGTATAAAAAAAGAAAAAGAGAGATTGCTAGAACGAAAAGAAATACTTATAGCTAGATATACTATGACAATAGTACATTACGAAACATAGGTCGCCTCGGGTTGTCCGTGCGTTAGATCCATATTTAGTAACTTGCAATATACGTATATCTTACGTTCGTATGTAGTATTTGTATTCGTATGTATTATGTATATTTATAAAAGTGGACACAACTTTCTGTACTCACACTAATGTAATATCGCGCGGCCAGCAGTGCAGGCTCAACTTCTCTCAAGTCTCGAGCAGATTTTTACCTACTCTGCGCGCCAACATATGGCACCGCGGTTGTTGATGAGGGTGCATTGTCATATCACCTCTAGCCAGCTGCGTATAGCTGGATTATTTGTTTATTATATATGTCAACGAACTTGCCAGTATCTATGTATCGTATATCTATGCATGTACGTAAGTACACAGATATTGGTGTATTTGCGCAAGGCAGCCGAAAATTTCCTCGTGGTTGGAAGGTGTGTGAGCTGGTGAGCATGACTCTGTATGTGATATGTGTGGTTTTACCCGCCAAAACATCGAGAACCACGTCCATTCACGGTTGGTTGGATTGCACCTATACTCGGATATATGTAGGGCTCGCACCACGAGCAACTGCCAACACCGGAAAGATTCTCCTCCAATACAATATGTTCGACTTTATTAATTGACGAACGCTTCGTGAGACTTGTTGTTGTTGGTGTTACATAAGCCAGATATCTGGTATATAGGTGTGCGGCATGGCGTCATGTATGTTTATAGGTACTCTCCTAATATGGTAGCGAAGCATCATCATCCTCGTTCGCGTCCTAATAATCGTATCTACTGGTACGCGGTAGCAATGCCCATGCCTGATTCTCGCGGCGTCGGCGGCGGCCTAATAAATACGTCTCTTTTTTTTCTCCGAAGGTGAGACGTATCGCATGTCCGAAAGAAATTTTCAAATTATCGAATGGTTGTCGAGGTCGCCGCCGAATCGAACCCTTAACGTTGGAAATTTCGCGTGATGACCTATTAAACGCCTATATTACGACGTACCTATTAATCGAGCCGGGTCGAAGTACGAGTTGGTAAAACTTCGTAGCTTCTCGAGCCGACATGACAGGCCTTTTGCTTCACGCGTGCATACGTATTCGAAATTATAATTGAAAAAATGTAAATAGTAGCCCGAAGTTACATAATAGGGCAGCAGCTCGAGCTCGATCGTTATCGTGGTTTTTAATTTTAATCGAAGCTCTAACAATGATCTGGAGTATCTATTTTATCATCTGCCTGGTGGCAATTCGTCAATCGACGTGTACGCTATTTAAATTACCATATGAAATATGATCTGGGATGACGAGAGAACTCGTCTCGTGTGCGAATTTTGACTTTCTAGATGACAGAAGTCGTGATTCGGAATATGTTTGGAAAATTTGAATACATAATGTTGTATATGAGAATGCACCCAAGACACGAACCGGATTCGTGTAAGGTACGTGTTTTCCGGTACCTAGTACCTACCTCTGCGTTGATGTACTTAATACATTTATCGATGTGTAAGACTCGACTCGAGTCGCGTCTGGTCGTCAACCGAAATAAAATCTGTCGTCGTTTTTCTCTTCCAGTTCCACAAATCCATATTTAACCATCTCTGTAGCTTTTTAGTGGTTTTAGATGTTAATAGAAAACGAAAGTACCGACAAGTGTTGGAAATGTACCATAGGTGCTAGGTCTATTCAAGGCGACTTATGTAACCGGCCGATGCTCGCTCGTTAAAAAATCTATGCAACAATGTATTGTATATCTAGACGTGTACTTGTGTCCGTCTCTGTATAGTGAACTTGCGCTCGATGTTGTCGTAAATTGGTGTACGCGCACGAGCCGAGCCGGCTTCAGCAGCCAAAGGTGTCGACGCGACGTTTCAAGTACCTGCTGTATGGTCGAGATAACGCCGCGTAGCTGCTGGCTGGCGGCTCCTGTTGCACAATTAATTGCGCCGGACCGATGACACGATGGTCCTTGATCGAAGGTTTTTATCAAAAGCATTCGAAGCGGCGAATTTGCCAAGAGTGCTACGATTACATGATAAAATATATGGAAATTTCACCAAATGTCGAGTATACTACGTATGTCTACATAAGTACCCTTTGGTTAGCGTACATAGTTCAAGTAAACACGTACGAATATCACGCTACACGCTCACAATTACATTGTTTATTCGTCAAATAGTTACGAAGCGAAAACACGAGTCCACGCTCTATCGGAATTCCTACACCGATGACGACTGACGAGCCTTTGTTTGCATAAGAATCAATGCTTATTGGAAAGCAACCCGTTGAAAAGATGTGGAGTTGATAACGACGTCAAATCCAAGTGTCACATGTCATAGAATACCTTCGGGCTGTAAGAGTTCACGGAGAGGAAAAAAGTTCACTTTGAGAGACTGGAGAGTAACTGGAATTGGAAGAAGAGAGAAGAGTATGAGGGAATAGAATCAATTTGATCCAGATTCGCAGTAGATTTGATATCAAGAATTCAAGAAAACTTGCCTAATACGGCAAAGTTGAAGGTTGAATGTGTTTTTGCTCCGTCAAAAAGATCGCAGAAAGTGAAAAATCAAATTCAAAAGAAATGAGCCCAATCTGAGTTGATAAAGAAGTCGACCAAATTCTCACATGAGCTAATCTGACCAAAAGAAATTAAAAAGATTGGCGATGTCAGATCGAGCATCGCTGTTTCAGATGTGAACGAAGAAGTAATATTAGGTACATTCTCATTAAAATTCAAAATTGAAAAATTTTGCATGCATTAGTCGGAAGATTTGGAATTCATAAAAAACTCGTCATCTCATCAAAAATGTCACAAAAATGTTATGTGACAGGAAAGTGTAATTGCCAATTGCAGAAAAAGTCAATTTTGACGATTGTTGCTTCAAATGTCACCAAAGTCAGACTCTTGGTGAAAGTCATCTTCCGTAAACATCCAGTTGTTGAAAATCACAGTTTTGACTAAATTCTAGAAACAATTGTTGGGTGTTTCAGAAATGTGAAATTTTGATCAGTCATGGATTTTATTAAAATGTCAGTCGCAATCAGGTCATAATGTTGACAAAAGTCAAAAATACCCAGTATTCGGTGTAAACAAATATCATAAAACTCATAATTTTTACTAGAAATCGAGATTCTTAATCAAATGTCATTCCCAACAAAGTACTGATTTTGACAAAAGTCATAACCAACTGTAGGTTTAATGGAATCAATAGTCACAAAAATGATAATTTTGACCAAAATCATAATTTGATTCAAATGTCAGTCGTAATTGTCACGAGATTGACAAAAGTCACCGAAACCGTGGTTTGGTATCAAATATTACAAAAATTGGAATTTCGACCAAAAGTTGTGATTTTGATTCAAATGTCTTGGTATCGCAAAGAAAGTCACGATTTTCACTGAAGTTTCTAAAATCGCGGTTTGAAATCAAATGTTGTGATTTTGAATCAAATATTTGTTACAACAAAGGTACGATGTTGACGAAGGAATCAAATGTCACCAAAATCGTATTTTTGACTAAAAATTGTATTTTTGACCAAACATTGTATTTTTGACTAAAAATTGTATTTTTGACCAAAAATCGTAATTTTGACAAAAAACCGTATTTTTGACCAAAAATCGTAATTTTGACAAAAAACCGTAATTTTGTTCAAATGTCAACGGTAGTTGTCACTATTGTGACAAAAGTAATCAGATTCGTGATTCTATACTGTAGATGTAACAAAAGCTGAAATTTTGACCAAAAGTTGAGATTTCAATTCAAATGTCGCACGCGATAAAGTCACAATTTTTACAAAAGTCACTGAAATCGTGGGCAATGGAATGTCTCAAAAATGGAAATTTTGACGGAAAATCGTGATTTTGATTCTAATTTGGTCAAGATTCTGTCAAATGTCTCATTAACCGTTGGCAGAAGTCATCAAAATCGTGGTTTGAAAATTTTCGATTTGGTACCAAATATTATGGAAACTGGGATTTTGACCAAAAATCGTGATTTTGTTTCAAACATTAGTCGCAATAAAGTCACTATTTTTACAAAAGTCACTAAAATTGCTGAAAATAAAATGTCTGAAAGATGGAAAGTTTGTCAAAAAAATTGTGATTTTGATTCAAATGTCAATCGCAGTGCAGCTATGATTCTATCAAATGTCTCAAAAAATTATAGTTTTGACCGAAAATCGTAATTTTGATTCAAAATTCAGTCACTGTAGTCATGCTTTTGACAAAAGTCGTCAATTCATGGTTTGCAAAATCTTGATTTGGTACCAAATGTTACAGAAAATGGGATTTTGACCAAAAATCGTGACTTTTATTCAAATTTTAGTCGCAGCGCAATTATGATTCTGTCAAATGTCTCAAAAAACCGCAATTTTGACCGGAAATCATGACATCTCGTTCTCTCTTTCACCTTTCATGCAATTGGAAGAAAAGATGCCTGCTGTTGTTCTCAAAAAATTGTAACGTCTTATGCAGTATGTTAAAAAGCAATAAGAGTTGTACCGAAAGTTACAAAATGGTTTGACTGCTGATGGTCAGCTTCATGTTTGAAAAATTAAAAGCATATTTGTATACTTCTAAGCTGTGACAAGATGCTCGTAAAATATGGTACAATAACGACGAGCACCCAGGTACGTATCATCGCATAAAGTGGATTTTGTCTCTAACATGGAAACGTCAGTTTTAAAAAGGGGGGCCCTCAACAGCACGAGGCCTTGTGCCGCATATGTCGCCTCCGCTAATACGACTCGAGTGTTGTCTGCATGTGTCGTAAGAACGATACACGTAAGTCGTATAATATGAAACGTTTACAAAGCCGCGAATCATTGCTCGTGTTGCAAATGTATGTGCCTAAGTATCCTATAAGTTATAAACGGTGGGTTTGGATATTATGGTTTTGAAAAAATTTTATCGCAAATACACGGGTAGGTACGAGTGCATTACGGAGTCGATAAACGTAAACGTTTCATTTGTGAGGGTATCATTTGACGATGGAGAGTTGCGTAGGTTACGTCATGCTCCTGTGGCCTCCTTCACCACCTCGCTACGAATTGGGTAATTTCGACAAAGTATTATCTATTTACACTTCCTCGGCAAAAAGAATTCATTTTCGAGCGGCGACCTTGGTTACGTACGAATGCACCTACTCGTCGCATTAACATATGCGATAAGCCGGAGCCATCCTACGGTTGCGGACTTGTACGTAGATGTCGAGAGAGAACTCGAAGGTACCGGGTTCGCAGCTGTGGGATGATGAAAATTAACGACATTTGGCCGATTCTTTGCATTTTGAGAAAACCTTCTGTACTTGGAATTGGAAATGCAGCGGTATTGTAGATTCCACTAGTCTTGGTCAAGTTTTTTTGCTATTTCGGTACGAATAAGTACAAGTACGTAGGTAATTCCATCGACGACGACGACGACCGTTTGTTATACGTAAAATAGCAACGTACACTGAATGGCATTAACGTTCATGCGCGAAGCCAGGTCCTTGACTGATTTTTTTATTGGAACATGACTGGTTTCTGTCTTTCTCTATCCTATGTACAGCTCGTATAAGCTCGCTCGCCATACCTCATGTTATATAAACCGGTTGTTATTTATTCGGCAGAATTAACCAGTACATAAGTGATCCTGGGTAACACCTTCTTGAAATTGTACTTCCATCGATTGTTATTTTTATTTACGATTTGATTAGTTTTCGCTGGATTGTATGGCCATGCTGCGGCTAGGCTGCTGCAGATCAGCAAAAAATGGCGATAATTTGAACGCGTTCGCGATTGACGAAAAGAACGAAGAGACGCGATTTGGAAAGCTGTCGTCTAAATATGGACTCTCGCAGTTAGGGCAACTTTCGTGTACCGAACACGGTCCAGCATTTCACCGCCATCGCCAGACGATTGTAAATTAACAATGTTGTCGGCTAGCCAACGTTAATCGTAACCAATTATGTCACTGGTATAATGAGTCTTCAACACCGAAGCCAAATCAGTTCGTTAGGAAGTGTTCGCGAAAAAAAAAGAGAAGTCGAAAAATTTCAACGGTGAAATTTCTCCAAAGACGAATTGGTCCGATGTATTTAGACCTACGTGTGTCGATATGAGGTGTGCGGTGTTGTCTAGTTCGTTACAACTGTATAGTGGTATTTTGTTTATGCTGCTGTCATCCGAGGTACCTCGTGGTGTTCCAGAGTGTTTGAACAGGAAAAGAGAGCGGAACAAGGAGGAAGAGACGGGGCAAGGAAATAACCAGAAGGGTGAAATATCCAAAGTCATTGTTGACATGGCGCGGGAGACCCGCATTTTAACGTTGTAACATATGCACGAGCCTCGCGAGGTGTATTCTCGATATTTGTACGTATTTCGGAGTCAGACTGAGAACTTTACCTTCCTGGGTGAGCTTTACGCTTGAAAAAACTCGACAGCTCGACACACGGCATGGCATGGTACCGTGTCTTTGCAGTCGTACGTATAGTACAAATGCACTTGACCTTAGAATTTGACCTTCGCGTTGAATTTTCTTTGGGCATTCATTTATTATGCGAACACGCCCTCTCCGTCCGATTGCATTAGAATTTTTTTTTTCATAACAGAACGTTCCCGTTATGTCGAAAATATGTATGCAGCGTCGAATTAAATATAGCCCACGTAGATCTACCTCGACGATTAAATTATTTTTGGACGAATTTCGCGAGGAAAGCGAGCGGCGTCTTAGTACTTGGTCTATTTTTTTTTTCGAATCGCCGGTTCACGTTCGTAAACATTATCGAGATGGTAATTTATGCAAGAGTACTTGGTTTTTATCTTTATGGATATTTTTCTCGGCGAATTTATTCCCTTCTCAGGGACTGGTACTGGTTGGGTTTACGGTTGTATCGTATCGAGGGAAATGGGAGGAGAGTACGAACTGTACGGAGGCGAGAAGATTCAAAGAACTGGTCTGTGCGTGGACTGTGGAATTGAATTTTGAGAAAATTGTAGAAAAATTATAACGTATAATTTACGTTGAATATATTTATAGGGAAATGGATTTTATTTCAACGATTAATTTATTATGTCTGTGTTTGTTTCAGATGTTCGACTGAATGGCGATGGGTAAGTCGACAATTTTATTGAAAAATATTATTTTGTTTACATCTTATATTCTCATCTCAATTTTTGCCAATAACAATGTAAAATTGATCGTGTGAAAGATTTTGAACTCAATGACGTAGCCAAATTTTCCAGTTTCAAGAAATCATTTGGAATCTCTGAATTATTTTAATTCAATATGTCAGAAAAGTCATCTGCCCTTTACTTAAACTTTTCTAAGCCCAAAAAGTAAAAGTATGATATTTTGTAAAACTAAAAAAAATATCGATAAAATGATTTGTCAAAATAAGTAAATGTCTACTTTTGAAGAAAAAGGGATTCGAATTTTAAAAGCTCAAATTTAATCATTGTTTTCAATACCGTACTCAGTTTTCAAGGGGGGAGGGGGCAGTCCCAACCCCTTGAACTGTTTTCTATTTATTACGTCACTGACCAAATAATCAAATTGAGTCCATAGATCGAAACTTTTCAGTGGATTGTGATCTATCACAAAATATTGCAATTTCAGCGTAATCGAAAAACTTAAATTTTTTAAAACTCATTCTATGTAAAATTTTCGAAGTTGAAAACTGCCAAACACAACAATTATAACAAAAAATAAAAATCCACGTCCTCTTCGTCCCTCCCAAAAGAGGTTAGGGTGAGACATTAAACTAAAAGTTGTAAACCATGAAAATCAACTTTCACTTGATAATTTCAAATTTTTTCGCCTCCTCCCCCCATCCACTATGTTTGAAGTGATAATTATTCTGATGAAAAAAGGACATACAAAAAATATCAATGAGAACCTAATTTTTTTGGTTTTAAATTTTTGTTCACTAATTCTAATTGTTTGATAAATGTTTTAAAAATTTTTCAACCTTGAATTTTTGTAAAAAATGTTGCTAAATTAACACGAAAATTATCAACTTTTTCAAATTTCTCATGTCTTTGCAAAAATTAACATTATTTTTTTCATGAAAAATTACATTTCCAGTTGATATAATTTCTTCTACGAGTAGGAGTATGTGCTAAAAAAAAAACTGAAATTCGAAATTATAAAATTTGATTATGTATTTTGCTTAATTAACGTTTTTCTGGACTCGAAAATTATTCAAAATTTATTTTCCATTTCCGAAATAGTGCTAGTTGATAGCATTGTTATCGTATTGAAATAGGTTGTGTTTTAATTTTAAAGCATAATCTCGCTTCAACGGCTAATTTATTAGCTAATGCTACGAATTTATTCAAATTAATTAAACATTTTTTCGTGAGAATCGTGCTCGTATAATTTGTCGAAAATATCAGTTGTTCAATTGGTTCGCGAATTTGAATATTTCGTCGAGTAATAGATTTTCCCATCGTGATTAATTTTTTTTTCAAGAACGTTCGCGTGTAAAGTCGTGAAAAATTCGTCGTTTGGGGTAAAATATCAGAAAGTTGGAATTTTTTCGAAAAATGATAATTTTGATTCAGCGATTAGTCGCTGAGAAATAGCAACTTGAGTTTGAAAAATCGTTGATTTTGTAATTTCCCTCCAAAATGTGTCAAACTATGATTTTTGATAAACTGCCGAGGAAGTTTCGATCTCGAATTCGAATGCCAATTATTTCGATTTTTCAAATCTCAAAGTAGTGATTTCAGTTTAAATGCCACAAAAGCAAAATTTTCAAGTATGATTCAAATTAGTGATTTTTTTAAAATTCTGCGATTTTTGAGAAAAGAATAAAAAAATGTTTCGTACCCTTTTTGTGGGATTTTTGGTCCCAATTTTCCCAAATTTTCCTCACGTGTCAAAATTTTGGCTTTATTTTCGATAACTTCGAACAAAAATGTAAATAATCAGTTGAAAAATCCGATCGGCGCATGACCCTTTGACCTTGATTTTGTGCTGCGAGATGCAAGTCGAAAGTAACCATCCGTACAATATGCTGCATTTAACACGACTCGACGTAACATTACATCACCGATCCGTCCCGCCCGCTTACCTCATTCGTATCTTATGTCAACGATGGCGAGATAATGAAAAGATGCGGCTCTACGTTATCTGTAATCGAAAATGCGTTGAATTTGGAAACAATCATTTTATACACTTTACACGTCGCGTCGCAGGTTTCGGCGAGTGCTGGGGCTATTTCAAAAGCCATAAACCGACGAAACACGGTCGAGTCGGCGAATAAACGAGTATATTAGATTGAATTTAGCTGGAAAACTTCATTAATTTCGTGCGCAGTGGCCGAGTGCTGGTGTCAAATATACAGAAACACGTTATCCGCGTGATCTTGGCGTATATGGTTGTTTTGGAAATGACCATAACCGAGCTGCATCGTACCGGAGGAATTCGTTATTCGAGGAACGTCCATTAGCGCGATGGACGAGGAAGATGGGTACACGCTGAGAACATTTATTTCGGGAACGAGAAGCGTTAAACCATAAAATTGAAGAAGAATCCGCGGCCTGCGAATCGTATAAAATTTTCATAAAACAGAAGAGAAGCGAACGCGATGGGTAGGATGATGTGGCCAAAATACAACGTTGGCTAATTCGGCCCGTAAAACTCGACCAGACGGAGAATCGGTGCTGAGGAGGAATTTCCAAGTCGCGAGATCGAGTTGCATAATCGAAGAAAAATGTAGTTTTGGAATTTGGACGCGGATACCTAATTACGCTGCATGAATGTAACCTTGACATTAGCGATGTTTGAAAGACAGCTGATGATGTTGGGATTGGAATTGAGTAATGTGAAATTATCAATCGTCGATCGAGATGATCGAGTGATGCTTTCTCTCCGAACCATCGAACGTAAATATGGCATCGTCGTCGGTCACCGCATAAGAATAAGAAAGTATATTCGTACCTCGGAGAGTGGATTATAGTTGAGGTCTATTAAAGGTGGACGAATGTGTAAAAAATTGCTGGTATTTTTGGCGATCGCGATCTTTCAAAGGATGCTATTATCTGTGGCCAATCACCTACACAAAATAACGCAGGTACCCGGTTGTAAAGTATGAAAATGGCGTGGCACTTGAGAAAGAGCGGCACTGGCTTCCATTTGTTGCCAATACGTACGACAACAATGATGATTAGTCAAGCTTCATAGCTCTAAAACAGCATTCGACGTTCCCACGACGAAGCACCTCGCCGGCATCGGGTGCGAATTAATCGCGTATTTTTCTCGCATGCGGTTAAATGTATTTACCGCGAGGATCCGTTAATTAGGCAGAGAACCCGATTGTCGAAAATTTTTCTCCTTATGGGCGACGACCGGCAGGAAATATATTTACATTTTGGAAGAAAGCAACAGCAGCGCTCTATTGTGCGAAAGGATCGACGAGTAATTATGTAACAATTACACCGATGGCCAGATACCATCTTTAATTTGGAACAGAGAGCTTCGAACGATAATCTGATTAAGCGCTCGTGTGGCCCTGCCAAGGCATTACCTCATTTTGCCAGCGATTGTCTTCTCAGAATGACGATTTTTTTCCACTATTACGTCACCGGAGTAAATGGCTTTTTAATAGATTACGCTGAGTTGTCATCTTCTCGCTCGGTAATGAAATAATCAACGGGGCAGACCTGTCGTCAGGGTAAACGCGTCCACAAATCGATGAAGTCGTTAAATTCGCGTTATAAAAATATATCCATAGCGAAAATATAACGGATGAAGTTAAAATAATATTAAGCGCTCAATTTGCGAGTTTTTTTATACGACTTAGGTCGCGTCTTCGGTATTTCGTATTTCTCGAATAAACTGGCAAATCGAGTTTGAAATGAAAGCGCTGCACAGAAGAAGCACCATCACGGATGTCATTCTTTGTGCAAAAATAATACCAGTACCAGACGAGAGTAAAACGCATACTTCGTGCACGATTCCGATTCTCACGAGTACTCGTTCAATAATACCCCGATAATCGATGATGATGATGATGATGTTGAGTCGTATATTATTCAACATCGACCAACGACCATGACCGTGGAATTGCGAGATTTTTTTGTTGTCGTTTTCGAGGAATTTTTTGGAGACGACGTTGCATTTTTTCGGCGTCTCGTCGTCCTGGTTTTGAAATGGATTTGTCCGATAACCGAGTAGAAAAATTGGCTAAATGAATGAAATTAATATTTCAGGGTTAGAAGTGCTGTTCAAGTTTGAGACTGGTGATTTTCTTATGATCCTTGACTCCAGAGTTGTTTACAAATTTTTATGGAATGCTAAAGTATTATAAACAATGAAACATTCGATAGTACGTTTGTTAAAGTGATTGATTCGAGACATTCGAATATCAAATAGTCATCTTTAGTCATAAATAGTTCAGAATAATAGTTCTAAATGGGAATTGTTTGCTATAAAAGTACTTGAAATATCGTAAAAATGTCCATAAATATGACAGAAAATTGTTTGCAACGTCGTCGAAACGTTAATGTAATGGGAAAATTGTTCAAATCGGTTAAAAAATTTCAATAAAATTGCACAAGAATTGTTTGCAATATCGATGCAGTTGACGTAACACCATTGAAATTATTCGAAAATCCCATAAAAATTGTTTGAAATATAATGAAAGAACTTCTTAGTCGAAATGGCATCAAAATTACCCTAAACGTATGAAAATATTTTTAAAACGCTGAAAAATTGGTTAAATTGTATAAAAAATAATGAAATCGAGTTTGAAACTGTTCGAATTGATACGAAAATCGTCTGAAATGTCCTTGAAATGAGAATCGTTGAGAAAATGGATGAGTTGATAAAATTGATGAAAACATGACTTGAATTTCGTTGGAAATTTTTTTGAAAAAGTAAAAAAAAATAATTTTTTTCACATTTTATGAACTTTTTGTGATATTTTTTCCAACTTTTTCACAAAATTTTATACCATTTTACCCTACGTAATTTTAAAACATTTTGAGTCATTTTTGTTTTTCTTTTTGCACAATTTGATGATATTTTATCGAATTTTAGATATCGCAGTTTTTTCTCGATTTTTATTGAAATTTTACAAATTTTACTCGAATTTGGTAGGTTTTTGTATAATTTTACAATTGGTACAATTTTTCTCAAATTTAAGCTTTTTAGCATTATCCTCTACAATTTGATCGAATTTCACCTTATTTTTTCCTGATTTTTTTCTGAAAGTAAAAAAAATGTCTTGCATTTCGTTTATCATTTCTGTAGCACATTCTGAAAAATTTGCACTATTTTGACATTTCATCTCAAATTTTACACAAATCTCAACTATTTTTTTCGAATTTTTTGCTATTTTTTCCTGATTTTTTTTATAAAAATTGAACTACTTTTTCTTGCATTTTATTCAATTTTTGTAAGGTTTTTATAAATTTTTACTATATTTTGTGCCATTTTACCAACATTTCAATCATCTTTCTTAAAAAATAAATTTTTGCGCAATTTTGCTCATTCAGATAATATTTTATCATGTTTGACGCCTTTTGGAACTAATTTTTACTAAAATTTAATAATTTTCACAGAATTTCAAACAATTTCGTGTTTTTTTGGGAAACTTTGCGTGTTTTAAAATGATGATTATGGAAATCTAAACTTTTTTTCAACTTTTATTAGTTTTTATGTTGAATTGTTGTAATATCCTCAAAATGAAAAATTTTTTAAATAGGTGTCTTTTGGGCGCATTTCTCGGTGCTTGAGTGACAAAAAATTATTTGTTGATTTTGGCTCAGCAGGTGAACAATTTTTATTACGATATTATCAACTTTTCTAAATAACTCAAATGTTTCAAAAAACTGTTAAAAATCAGTAAATTATTGAAAAATGTCAGACAAGAACGAAAATAAATGCCAGGTGCATTTTTAATTTGAAATTCAAACTGGTTCTCGTGCAGTTGCATTGAAAATGACCAGTTGCCTTCGAAAATTGAAGGTTACCGGTAATTTTGGCATTAAAATTTTATTTTGTATTTATTTATGTAATTTCCTAACCAATAGAAATGTGTGATGAATGAGCGTTATTGAAACCGGTCACTTTCAAGTGACTTTTTGCACACGTTCCAAATTCTTCGTGTTTTTACGAGCAATTTTGGAAACGAGTCAAAATTGAGGCGTTTGATTGAAAATTTTATGACGATTTTTTGCTCTGAAAACAACTTGTTTTTTTTTTTGCCACTCGAAACATACTTTTATCTACTTTTGAGGAAAATTGTGGTGAGAAGTTTCGATGGTCTAATTTCTATTGTCAAGAGGAAAATTGAAGGTCAAAAATAGGATGATAACAGTCTTTTCTTCGAATACTGTATTCGGCCATCAGAAATACAAAATTTCCTCCTAGTTTCTGGCAATTTCGCCAAAAATGTAATAATACAACAAACATAGAAACCTACACAAATACGTATTATGTGAAAAATTTCGTCATCTTCGAAACACCTGCGCGATCATTCACATCTCACGCGAATACTATTTACGAACAGAAGGAAATGCAAAGCAAATGGGGAAGGGCAGGGACGAGGCGCAGGCGATATAATCGCGATGAGCCCACTGCACCGCCGCCATCGCGTCGATAATCACGAAAACATGACGAAAAAAAATTACAATAATTCCGGTTTCTTTCAACTATAGCCGCTTCATTTAGTAAACTTGCTGACTCGAAGTCGAAGCATAAGGAAACATACGGTACCAAATTGATTACAGCGCGCATCTTTCATCGCGTCCATCGTCTCCGAAGACCGAAGCCATCGACGAATTATAGGCCAAGTTCAAAGCTACGTCGTGATGCATTTTATTGCGAGATGAGAATATACGGACGCGTACGTCGATCTCGAGAGTAATTAATAAATTACGAACGTTGAACTTGACGCCGAAGTGTGAATTTTCCAAGGTTCGAATCTGTTTCTGGATTGCGATTGCGAAGGGTTGTTAAAAATAAGAAAAAAAGACCCGAGATGGTTTTCGTTTTCGTACCTGCGTGGAATATCTATGGGTACTCGAGTACGGATACTTTGTTAATCGAGATAATGAAACGTGCTATAAACGCCGACCGAGCCAATGACCCACGTCTCCGCGATCGTTTTATTGCGTATAAATCACCGAAAGATTTATTTCGAAAGCGAAAACTTTTTACGAGGTGTTTAACGAGATGAATTCTCGGTAAGAAAGGGTGCAGTATGGGATACCGAGGTCGTAAAATTTCCCTTTATAGGAGTCGATAGCCAATTAATCGAGAGGATGCGGCCATCCACCAGACAATGCCGATTGGCACCTATCGAAATAGCCAGGTGTCGATGCGAAGGGGTGTTTTCAAGGGAATTAATTGAAAATTTAAATTCGCCGTTGTTCGGCTTGCCCGAAGGTTTATGAATTAAAATTCTTGAAAAACCCACACGTCGGGCTCGTCCAATCTAGGTAATTAGCCATAAATAAGTATTAATGGTATCGAACTAACGAACGATTAATTTTAAATCAAGAAACAGATCGTAGAGAAAAAATCATCTGTATGATGAAATTCTAGAATATCAACCGTTTGGAAAAATTATACTCTAACGATTATATTCGACTCTCGAAATGCAAAAAAAAAATAATATAGAAATAAAACATGAAAAACTTACAATTTAAATGCATCGCAAAATCCTCTCGGCTAAGTTGTCATCTTAGGTATATCGATCGATATGGAAATAATTCACAACATTTTCGAAAGAAGAAAACTCGAAAAAAATTGTCGCGAACTGGAACAACGTAAAAAAAAAAAAACTTCAAAAAAACTATTAAAAAATTTCGATCAACTCGCAGCGAAAATTAAACCGCACAAAAAAATTCCCGAACTAAAATTCTCGAACTAAGAAACCAAATAAACGATGCGAAAAAAAAAAATTGTAAAAATCGGAACCGAATTCGTAAAATTCGTGTATTATAAAACTAGCGTACGTTCATTGATACCTTAAAGCGGTTCGAATTCTTTCGCGCAACTGTCCTCAGCATTAAGATCCAGTCTCGGTACCTTTAACTTGGAAGAGAATGCACCGGGGCGAAACCGGCTTCGTAGCGACGTCATATGTATACAGTCTCGGCTATTGGTGAAAAAGTTGGCGTTTACGAGGTAACCAGTTGCGCTCTTCGAGGATGACCGCTTTTGAATTTGTAATAACGCCGCGTCGATGGCGCGGCGCTGTATAAGCCGAAGCCATCGTGGTCGTAGAGCAAAGGGTTGCGATTTTTATTCTTTTGTTTGACTAAAAAAGTGTGGTCAAATTTTTCCAGAATGTCGAGTGATTCTAGGTATTGGTGTGTTTTTTTTTGATACTTTGCATTTGGTGTGCTGCTAGGTGAATTGCGCGTTGGTGCGATGATGAGAGATACTCGTTGAATAGGTACGAGTAACCTTATGGAAATAGGTGAAAAATTCCTCTGTTTGAACGAATTGAACAGAAACAATAGAATTGTGAATTAGATTCTCATGTCAAATTCAGGGTTACGTGTGCGTATAGTATTTGTAAATTGGTCGTTAGGAATACGAATCTAGAAAGAATTGCCCTTCGCCTTCGCGATTATGTGTTTACAAAGTAAAGTGTACCACGTAGTTAGAGAATTGAGGGCTTGTTAGAGCCTTCCATAGATTTTACCAATTACCTGCGTTTGTTAAAAATCGGCTGGTGAGGTGATTCGATAATTAAAAATTGAAAGGAAAAACAGAAGAATGGTCGATAAACCAGTTGGAAACCCTGAAAGAAGCATTGGAAGATATTTTCGTATTTTTTCTCTTTGAAAAATTTTGGCCAAAGAAAAAATTTTTGAATGTTAAATAAAATTATCGGTTCAATGGTAGAATTAGAGGAATTAAGATGGCAAAATTCCAACATAAATGATGAAATTTGCTGAAAGAGTTCAAACCAAGTCCGGCAACTTAGCATTAGCACTGCTACTCGAGCTACGCTGAAAATTTCAAAATTGAAACGAGCTCCACCCTAGAAAATTCCCAAAATGCAAAATTTACAAAATTTTGATTTTTGAATGATTTTTTCTCGAAAAAAATTTTCAACAAAACTTGTTTTTGTGCTGAAAAATTGGCAACAAGATCATTGTTTTAAAAATACCCTCCCCGGAAATTGGGTTACAGTTTAGAAAATTGCATGTTGCCGGCCCTGGCTCAAACGAAACTGATTTTCTGATTTTGGTGAAAATTTTTCCTCTCAACAAAACCACGATTTTTGCGAAAGACAACAGTTAGTGATTCGATTGAAAATTATTCTAGACTTGTGAAAGAGGCACTTTATAAATCAAGAAGAAATAGAACATCAGAGGGGGCCTCCTGCGGCCAATAAGCTATGAAATTGCATTTTTAGTTATAGGAAATCAGCAAAAGTGTTGACAATTCTTGAATAAAATGTGGAAAATTGTTCATCTCGAATTAGGAAAATTGAGGCAATTGCATTTCAGTCAGAAAAATTGTAAAAATTTCCATTTGGTCGTTCAATGACAAATTTGAATCATCTTTATGGTCTAAGCGACAAGTAACAATGCACAACACCGATTAAAATTGCAAATTTGATCGGTTTTTAGGCGCCCCCCCCCCCCCCCCAAGAATAATGTCAGTTCGGTTCTTCCTCGTTACGAATGCGGAATTTCGCACGGTTTCTGAGAAGAAAAAAATCTTGATTTACTGACTCTGATGAAAATCTTCGATATTTTTCAATTTTGATGAAAATCCTCAACTCAGAATTTTTTTGATTTTTATGGGAATTTCATCGTTTAGAAAAATTAATTTTTCCATATTTTGATTGTAATTGCATTGAGGAAAGAAAACATAAGGAACACCTTGCATCCTCACTTCCTCCACCACAAATTAATTTTAGTCGAAAAAAAGTTTATTCTCGAATCGAACACTTTGCAAAAACGATGACCCGTTTTAAAAAAATTTTTGGAAAAATTTTCATTTAGGGTTTGAGAAATAATATTTTTAGTGGAAAAAAGTTCATTGATCTTGTTCAATTTGTGTATTGATTTTTTTTTTTTAGTATTATTGGTGCAAGAATCGAAATTATTCCTGTTGAGGGAGGAGGGGGGGGGGGAGTGTTGAAAAACATATTGCCAAAGATCTTATCAAATTTTGAAAAAGTTCTGCATTCCGGTTCGAGAATTTTGTTTGATACCCCATGGTTCTTGGGAAAAGCGAAATATGCTATGAGATCATCCCTCAGAGCAAAAACATATCCTATGTTAAAATGTAAATCGGTGAGAAAAAATATAATTTTCTGATTTTGATCAGAAATCAGTGTGGGCAAATGCTAATTGTAATTTTTTTCAAATCTTGCAACAGGTGTCCTGAGTGACATCTTTCCCCTTCAAATTGACAAATTGGGAATATTTGAATAATGTTGGAGAAATGACATAGGTAGTTCAGGTCTGACGAAATGGGGGCATCTAGAGACTTTTTCCCTGGTCCAGCCTGCACAAAGGGTTTCGACTCCCCAGAGGTCCTCTTTAATAAACAAAAAAGTCTGACAAAATGTCAAAAAGTCAGCATTATCTATAAATGAAAGAAGATAGATCTACTCTTCAAGCGGGCATATTGGTACATGCATATGTCTTGTCTTTTTTCAAGTTCGAAAAAAGTCTGACATAGGTAATGTCCAAAAGTAAAGTCTGACAAAATGTCTAAAA
>FIZU01050870.1:0-22919 GCA_900064475.1 Pseudococcus longispinus
CAATTTTGACCAAAAATGACAGTTCTTACCTTGAAATGACAATTTTGACCAAAAATAACAATTTTTACCTTGAAATGACAATTTTTACAAAAAATGACAATTCTGACCAAAAATGACAATTTTGAACACAAATGACAATCCTAAACAAAAATAACAGTTCTTACCTTAAAATGACAATTTTGACCAAAAATTACAATTCTGACCAAAAATGACAGTTCTTGCCTTGAAATGATAATTTTGACCAAAAATGACAATTTTGACCAAGAATGACAATTTTGACCAAAAATTTACAATTTGTATTAAAAAAAGGATAATTGATGAAAAACGGAGATTTTGACCAAAAAATGACAATTTTGACCAAAAATGACAGTTCTTACCTTGAAATGACAATTTTGATCAAAAATGACATTTTTGACCAAAATATTACAATTTTGACCTAAAGTAACAGTTTTTACACTGAAATGACCACTTTTACTTTTAAATGACAATTTGAACTATTAATTGAATTGCTTTTAACCTCCAATGCGCATGGACGTCTTTTTTTTCATTTGCGGCTGTACTATTTCAAAACTTCTTGCGAAATTGCTGAATTTTTCATCCTATTCTTCAATCCTTCGATTAGGTTATATTTTACGATAGCGATTGGAATCCAACCGTCGATCAACAAGCCATGGATCGAACTCATCGTCTAGGTCAAACTAAGCAAGTCACCGTGTATAGATTAATTTGTAAAAACACAATCGAAGAAAGAATGCTGCAAAGGGCTAGAGAAAAATGTGAGGTAATGTATCGAAACAGTCATCGACGAAATATTCACGACGTTTTGAGCAACTACAATTGATTCTATTTACTTGCAGATTCAAAGAATGGTGATTAGTGGCGGTGGCGCGAAATCCGATATGTTGAAACCGAAGGAAGTAGTGTCGTTGTTGCTCGATGATGAAGATATCGAAAAGAAATGTAAGTGGAATGGGATCCTCACTTGCTATCTTTGGCTTTTCTGGTATTAATTGTTGAAAAAAATTATAATTCGAATCTGTGTTAACGAATAGACCGGCTGAAGCAACAAGAACGTCGACAAGCTATCGAAGAAAAACAAATCGAAAGCAAAGAACAAGAAAGAAAACGTAAATTGAAAAATGCCTCCAAAGATATCAACGGTGAAGAAGAAGCATCGTGCAGTCAAGAAGTACGACCATTTTACATTTAGCCTTTGAAAAACTAATTACGACCATTTAAAATTTTTTATATTTTTCTAGACCGGTGAAAGAACTGACATCGATAACGATACACCACCAATCGAAACCGATCCTATGTTTTATTCGGCGACAGGTCAGTCTTCTCTTCATTTAAACGACCAGCTCATTAATAGCACAAGTAATTAATCCTTTTTCACTTGCCTATTTTTACAGGAGAATCGCAAACTCCGCCTAAAAGAGGCCGATCAGGCAAACGAGGTCGTCCATTTTCGAAAAATTTGTCCGGTAGAGCTGAAGCTATGACAAGTAAGAACCAATTCAATCGAAATCGTTGATTAGAATATTGATAATTCACCAAGTACTTTTTCGTAGGTGTAAACACAGCAAATTCGTTACAAGAAAGAGCAATATTAACGAGACGAGCTAGAGGACGTCCTCGTCTGAACAGAGGAGGTCCAGCTAATCACAGTACACGATACGCAGGTCGCTCAAAATCCGCGACTAATACGTTGAATAAGATATCCCCATCCAAACAAGGCATCTCCGCAGATCCATATAGCGATTTACAAATTGTACCTTCGGACACGTAAAGGCGAAGTCGACTTATCGAGAATACCAATTGTAGAAGTTCTTTAATAATGAAAGAACGTTACTTACATTAATGTGTTCATTTTTAAATTTAGAGTCAGTTGTGTAATATGTAAATTTTTGTTTTTTTCTTCTAATTGCGAACAAATTTGTATATTAAGATGTAATGTACGGGAAATTTGTATAGGTCTTCGTGAAAATGTTCCTGTCTTGGGAATGAATTGTTCCTCTTTTAGATGCACCGGGTTAAATCTATATCGAAGGGTTACCGTTTTTATTTTTCTTGTTTAGTTTAAGGCTTCGTAGAGTTATACGTCATCGGTGCGATACATTTGTTGTGAAAATTCTTCCCCAATGATCCCTCAAGTGCTCAGTCTGCGACTTTGCACGTGTTTACGCATCAACGATATCTTAACGTTTTCTATTCGCCTTTTACCTGTAAGTATGTAATCTAATTTGGAAGCGTTCGCATGAAACGAGCTTGAAGATTTTTTTGTAGTTTTGTTCAATCTTAACCTACCGTTACCAATTAACGAATAACTGATTTTTTTCTAGTGTAGTTTTAATTGGTATCGAGAAGTTTCGTATGTCTTATTTGTTTCTTCCAATTCACGAGGTGTTCGTGGATCAATTTTCAGATTATCATTCCGACTTTTTATTTACGCTGATTTATGAACGCCTGGGTAGTACAAGGGGTTCATTTTAGAACTGCTACTCCAGAAGATATAGTATTTGTGGATTTTTGTTTTTCAACCAATCATTTAAATCAACTCAAGTTTTTGTACTCGGTCGCCGAAAAATGTAAAAAAATGTAATAAATTTTATTTAAAACGTGCACAGATTTTTTTTTCTTCTGTTTGTTTACAACGAGATGGATGTAGTTTCGGTAAGACACGCCGCAGAATGCATCTTTGATAAGAACACTAGGTTTCCGGCAATTGCGGAGCATATTGTTACAAGCCGGATATGACCAAACAGTGCTTAGTATTGTTATTACACCTGGTTGGTAAATAAATTATTTAATAATGTTCGCCTATTCTTTTTTTACCCCAATAGATATACTGCGAGTGTATTTATGTAATAGGTACGTTTTATCACGCACGCCTCTTTCTGATACACACTTAGCAGACTTTAATATAATAGGCCTGTAGTTTATAAACTGTCAACAAATCTATTACGCAGCCCGCATCTATTGTTTAACACACGCCGCATAATTGTTTCGCTTTTCGATGCTACGTATAACAACCATCAGACTGATCGGTAATTAAATGCTTTAACTACGTGTTCACTTTGGTAAATTTGCCATTCGTAGGGTACGTGCGAGCTGGGTTGTGATTTTGTATTCACTTGTAATTGTATTGTACCACCTGTTGAGTGGATGTTCAGAATTTGCGAATTGGTTTTCAAATGCGGATAGATGTTGTGGAAATGTCATCGCCGCAAGTGACTAGTGATAATTAAACAAGTACCTGAGGAAATTTGCAACGGAGTTATTAGATCTTATTCCCGTTCACTTTCCCGAATAGTGTTTTTCCCGAATAACTTTTCTCCCGAATACCCTAACCCCAAATTCCCGAATCCATTTTCCCGAATAACAGATATCCCGAATGAGTTTTCCCAAATAATTACGTAGGGGGAAAGTATTTATAGTTGATTGGGGGTGTGGCGCATGGGGGGGCCAAGAAAAGCATACCATAAGTAATTTCATAAATCATAGCAGTGGCAATAATTGAGAATTTGAGATTGAGAATGGAAAACTGCTAATCAATCCAGACCTTTATGTTGGTCTAATCGAAGTTCAAACAAAACAAGGTTACACCATAGTCAATGGTTACACCATAACAGAGATGGGGAGAATCCGCGATCAGATTCTAGAATCCGAATCCGGATTTTGATTCTGACGCAGGCGACGCGGTGGATTCAAATTCTCTGGAATCGGATTCAAAACGTGGTCCCGGATTCGGATTTTCGATTCAATTTTCGAAAAATTTTTGGATCCGCAAAATACGGATCCCTTATAAAAGGATCCGGATCCGCGATCAGAGGATCTGCGGGAACCCTGGAAGAATCCACACAATAAATAAGAATCCAAGTACAGGAAGAACCCGAATCCAGATTCTTTAAGAGAAGAATCCGCAGCACATTTTTCTCTGAGAAGTAATCCGAATCCGGATTCTCTAAAGCAGGGTTTCTGCGGATCCTCTGACCACGGATCCGGATCCTTTTTTCTGTGGATCCGTGATCTGTAATTCAATTCGGGTCCACTCTTCAGTACAATGATCCGTGATTCCTGATCCGGATCCTTTTATAAGGGATCCGTACTTTGCGGACACAAAAACAAAATCAATTTGAACGTAAAATTCAATTGCTCGAAGTTAAAAAATGAATATTCAGCTTGATTTTCATTCATTTCTCACTTTTTGCCGAGAAAAAAATAATTGAAGCCATCAGCATCAGCCATCAGACGTGATAGGTATTCACACTTTACAGTAATTTTCTTATGAAAAAAAAAACAAGAAAATTTTAAAGGATCTGGGATCCGAAAAAAAGGATTCGGATCACAGATCCTATTCCTGGGTCTTAAATCCGTGATGCGTGGAAAATTGATGATCCGTAATCCGGATCCTTTTTTGCCTGGATCCGAAGGAACCCTGCTCTAAAGGATTCAGAATCCAGCAACACTGAATTCGGATTTGATTCTAAATCCAAAAAATTAATTAGACTGAGGATTCGGATTCTCAGATTTTGAATCCGTTCGAGTTCGAGCCGGATTCGGATTCTTGGATTTAGAATTTTTTTTGCGGATTCTCCCCATCTCTGTACCAAAATCGCGATATCCGAATGGCGAATTGAGTATGGGTCAGTGTGTGAAAGCAACTCCAATCTCCAAAGAGATTGGAACCATTCGTATATCTACATATAGAACTTCATTTATTAAAGAAAAAAATTGGGAGGAATAATATTCAGGAAAAAAGGATTCGGGAAAACGGTTATTCGGGAAAAAGTCATTTGGGAAAGACACTATTAGGGAAACTGGATCCGGGAAATTCAATTGGCCGGGAACCCACCGAACCCAAAGATCTAATCGTTCCCGGCCAATTTCCCGAATAACTTTTTTCCAGAATAACCGTTTTCTTTTTCTCAATCTTCATAATGTTTTCTTCAATTTCTTGACAAGAGTGTAATCCTCGACTACATGTTCATTATCTGAAATAATAAATGAGTTACATCTTGTAAATTTTCGCTTAAATTGAGGTACTTACTTTTTTCGAAATTAGAATTTTTTCAGTTTCAACTTCACTTGAATTACTTACCTCATTATTTTGTTTTAAAAATGTACAAAAAATCAGAAAATTAGGGAAATTTTCAAAAAAAACAGCGTCCATTTGCAAAAAATTCAAAAATTGATATTTTCAACAACTTTGTAACAGTGTTGCCTCTATTGCGTTCAAAAACTGAAACGGGATTTTTTTGCATGGTTTGTTGACTTGACTTGCACTGTAAGAACTTTGTTTACAAAAGTCCAGAACGTGCTTTTTTTATTTGACGGCAGATGAATTAATTAATCAAGTTTAAATTGATAGATAATGGTGTTTTACATAATTCGATCATATTTGTTTGTTTTCTACACTTTTCATTCATCATTAGACTGGACCTCTTTCGTCTGTTGAGCTTGTGGAACCATTTTTCCAGATTTGGAACTATTGTTTACTGATTGGATGGATTAAATCATGAGTATTCCAAATAAGTAAGTTGCTATTTCTATCATTATGACATGACGATGAACCATTACCACATTACTAATACTCGTATTTCTCTTTGATAATCAGCGATTCACACATCTACAATCAGCTGATGAAAGTACGGCCTAACGAAGCTACACACACTTGGGCATCGCAATTCAACGAAGCATTTCTAATTTGATGATCTGAACTGCACAAAATGTTCTCATTTCCTTCGCACATGTCGACTGTGAAGAGACGAATGATTAGATGAAAACGTATAAATTTAAATTTCACCCTGTAAGTACACGATGAAATTTGTCAATACCCATGCCACAACGCAGAGAAGCAAGGTTACCGGAGAATTTAAAATTTCTATACGGTTTTAAATTGACCTTGATGTGGTAAAAAATCTCCGAACAATAATTGAAAAAACTGGTATATTCAAAATGTTAAACGTGTAGCTCCAGCTGCTCTTATGCATCGGAAGATGGTTCGATTATGGGTGCGGGTACTTGATAGTATCCACGCGACTGAATCGCTGTTCCAATCAAAACACCTGCTTGATAACATTGTCTACTATACGTAAACTCTTCTTATGGCGTATATTGTGGTCGTGGGTTTTTTTTCGAGGAAATTTTACAAAATACCAAGATTTCCTCGAGATGGTTTTGTTAAACCGTGCCTAATTTTTTGTACACTCGGTATAAACGCCTCTCCATTAATCATCGCCATTTAAACGCGAACCGTTCTCTTAATTAAAACGGAGGTTTTTTTCGTTCAAACAACGATGTAATTTAAAGGTTAAAAAGAAGTCACTCGCAGTAGTCTGTTTTTATCTGAACGTACCAAAGGTAGAAAAAAGGCCACGAAAAGTTTAAGCAGATGATGTGTAGACTAGGTCTCGGCTGTCTGTGTACAACCGCACAACCCTTTTTTTTATTTCGTGTAAAAACTAACGTATGTTTTACCCTGGCTCGTATTAACGTACTCCGCCTCGTTTTATGATATATTTTTTTGTATTACTATCTAAAAATAAATTATTTATCGGTTGTAAATACAACGTGGAAAAGTAGAGGAGGGGTCGTTTGGCAATATTTCTTATATTTTGCAATCTACGTATACAGTGTGTCATTGGTTGATATATTGTTTACCTTTTTATCGGCGAGGAAATGAAATTTCCGTAGAAATTGCCTAAAGGTGGAGTCGGTTTGTAGTTTGGGTTTATTAGTGATTAAAAATGTTACGAATTGTTTCAGGTTCCGATTTCTATTAACGAATTTGTTTGATGTGGAACATTACGATGCATCTAGAATCAAGATCCAAGCAACATGATGGAAATGATTTAGAAATGTGCTGAAAATTATCATAGTAGGTTTGAAAGTACCTACTAACACAGGAAAATTAGATCATTAAAATGGAGCAAATTGCATTATGAGCCATCACAAATTTTATGACGTTAAAATGTTCTTTTCGGTGTCCTGATTAACCACCAAAAAGTCCCCGAACCTCATTCATCGGCATCTCCCCCAAATGTGAACCCAAAGTGCTCCCTTTTTGTTTTTCGTTTCCAACTCTTCAAATATCCGTTCAAACAAAAAAATGATTCTAACAGAAATTGAAGTATATTAAATTTGCAACAAAAAAAATCATATTCATTTTTTTCGAAAAGTGAACGGGGGGCGCAAAAACACGCGTCAAAATATACAGGGTGGAAAAAAAATGAAAATTGTCCCCCCTTCCGTAGATAGGGTACCATTTCAGTTGGAACCGCACATATTCCAATGATGACACATCATAGACTCCAGAAAAGCCTTAGCCGCCACCCTTCCTGCCCCCAAAGTGTCTCATATGTGGACAGCTGTGAACCCCCTATTAAAGAAATGCTAATAACTTGTAGGCTTACCAAAAAATTCAAAAAATAGTTCAAATAAACGTTGAAGAGCATGAAATTTCCTACAAAACTGCTTTATTACTTTTTTCCTACAGGTTGATGGTGGTTCATATTTTGTTGGGGATGAATCATGGAAAATTTTAGACCCCTAGCTGAAAGGGGCCATTGGTGAAAAATCGAGATTTCTGATTTTAAAAAACTTCAAATATTCTGAAGGGCTCCTATTGATCCAAAAAAATTATTTCGATTACAAAAATTGAAAATTTTTTATTCCAGTGTGACCAACCTTCGATTTTTGTACAAAATCGATTTTTACTATGAAAAATTACGAAATTTTATTTTTTTGAAATAAAAATTAAAATTGGTACGGGGCACACTGCAACAAAAACTTTTCAATTTTTGTAATCGAAATAATTTTTTTGGATCCATAGGAGTCCTTTAGGTCTGGTTTTGGTTCCAAGCGAAGGGTATTTTTTTTATTTTTTATTTTTTATTTTTTCAGCTTTAGGCCGCAAAAAAAAATCGATAAAAAGCCCCCCGAAAAAGGGATAAAAGCAGATAAAAAAGGCCAAAAACCGATGAAAAACAGGAAAAAGTCTAGAAAAATCCGATCAAAGTCCATAAAATGCCAAAAAAACGATTAAAAGCCTCAAGAAAGTGGATAAAAGCCGATAAAAGGTCAAAAAACCAATGAAAAACAGGAGAAAAGCCAGAAAAATGTCAAAACTCATCTCAGCCAATGATGTTGAAAAACAGGTAAAAATCCGCTAAAAGGCAGATAAATTATCGGAAAAAATTTGATAAAAAGCCGATAAAAAGTTGAAAAAACAGTCGAAAAAAATCCGATCAAATTCGATAAAAGGCCAAAAAAATCCAATTAAAAGCCTCAAAAAAGTGGATAAAAGCTGATAAAAAGGCCAAAAACCGATGAAGAACAGGAAAAAAGCCAGAAAAACAAAAAAAATTGAATAAAAATCCGATAAAAAGTTGAAAAAAAGTCGTAAAAAATCCGATTAAAGTCGATAAAAAGCCAAAAAAACGATTAAAAGCCTCACGAAAGTGGATAAAAGCCGATAAAAAGTTGAAAAAAAAGTCGTAAAAAATCCGATTAAAATCGATAAAAAGCCAAAAAACGATTAAAAGTCCTACGAAAGTGGATAAAAGCCGATAAAAAGGTCAAAAACCGATGAAAAACAGGAAAAAGGCCAGAAAAAAGTCAAAACTAATCTCAACTAATGAAATTGAAAAGCAGGTAAAAATCTGATGAAAAGTTGGAAAAAAAACGATAAAAGGCGATAAAAAGCCAAATAGAAATTCGGCTAAAAACAGTTGAAAAAAAAACATCAAAAGTTGAAAAATGCGATAAAAAGCCGAACGTAATCGGCTTTCGGCTGGTTTTCGGCTTCTCAGTCAGTATCGGCTTCGGCTTTTGGCTTCAGCTTAATCTGGGAAAAATCTTTTGGCTTTCAGCTTTCGGCTGGCTTGCCAGCCCTCCACAACGGTGGACTACCCAAAAGTGGCAAAAAACAGTGTTTTTTTTCGAAAATTACTCCATTTTGACTTTTTTGAGGCCTCCTAGCTCCGCGCCCCTTTGAGCTAGGGGTCTAAAATTTTCTATGGTTCATCCCCAACTAAATATAAACCACCCCCTTGAATTTGGTCAAAATCCGAGGTATGTTTTTTTCGTGCTCCACCCTAATATACATAATGTGATGCCCCAAAGAATTAAAACCTTGCATAAATCTGCAAATACCGCGCATTTCAAAGGGCGAATATGAGTATATGACTAATGAATCATAAAAAAACCCTCGAACCACCCCCTTCCCCAATGTGGACTCCTCAGTCCCCTACCAATTTTCACTCATAAGTTCATAACTTTTCAACCATGTGTCGGATTGAAAAATTGTTTGAACAAAAATTAAAATATGTTGAATTTACCAAAAAAATGATTTCATTCATTTTCATCGAGAAGTGAACGGGTGGCGCAAAAACAACCTTTGAAATATATGCAGTGTCCAAAAAAGTATTTTGACGACTGTTTTTGCGCCACCCGTTCACTTTTCGAAAAAAATGAATATGAATATGAATTTTTTTGTTGCAAATTTAATATACTTTAATTTCAGTCAGAATTATTTTTTTGTTTGAACCCATATTTGAAGAGTTAGAAATGAAAAACAAAAAGGGGGTCACTTTGAGTCCGTATTTGAGGGAGATGCCGATGAGTGAGATTCGTGGACTTTTTGGCGCTTAATCAGGACACCGAAAGGAACATTTTAACGTCTTAAAATTTATGATGACTCAAAATGCGATTTCATTTCCTTATTTTGCTGCGCTAAACCTAATAGATTAGGAAATATTATGTATTTCATCTTCCAATTGATGTTTATTCCAGAGGATGTTGTCGTTAGGCAATTTACTGTGTAGAAGTACTCCCCATAGGATGGGCTTCATCTTGCACCTTGCCATTCCGGTGATGAATTTTGTACGTACGACAACCGGCGGATAATCTATTCGGATTACTTCCTTCATAATTCAACACGTGTTTTGAAATGGTTTCGGATACGAGAACAAGATTGAGCACAGATTTTTGGGAATCACTCGTACCAGAGGCTATATACCCATTGCGGAGATTCAACCTCCCGGTACGTCGAAACGGGTGCAGATTCCGGACGTGTACTGCACACCGTAGGTACTCTTCTCGTCCGGAAATACGATCCTCGATAGTTGAATTATTCAATGAAAGACATCGTACGTACGAGAGTATTCAGGTCTTTGAAAATTTGAGCCTGCTTCCTTTTAATTTATTCGCCGGCAGGTAGTTCACCGCGCTTTTAATGAACAACAAAAAAGATTTCATTCACGCGTCTATTTCAATAACCAGAGGTATTAATTTCGTCTCTCGTACGTAGGTACTTATGAGCCTCATGAAATGTTACAAACTATCTCGAATCGAAATTTTTTTATCTCCTGTATCCTTCTTGATACAGTTTCGATATCGCAGGTAGATACCATTACATCCGGCGAGATGAAGTGGAAAAAAATACGTATCTCCATTCTCCAGGTGTGTAAATTTTATTATAATAAAAATAGTACACGTTTTACAGGTTTTCCTCTCATATATGCTTATCAACATCAGACCAAAGGAAGAAGGCGTACGCTTGATAACGAATAAGAAATCGGAAATCTAGTTCAGGATGCGGTGTGGTCTTCATCGTACGTAAATACACGTGCACAAGACACGTGTAATTTTCAAGAGGAAAACCCACCAAAGGGTATTTTTTTAAAAGATTTGTTTTTCTCGGCTGCTACCTATGTACGCAGACTCCACGTATACTGATACTGTATGTCTCTGTTAACAGATGTCCCGGATAATTTCTACCGGCTTATTCCATATTCCGGAAGTAAGTGTCCGCGTTAGTTATGAAATAAGATGTGTACTTGGCGCCTCAGATGGCCAAAACATCTGGAATTTCAATGAAACGAATTGTATACTTACGTTCGTTTAATTTCTGCATCGAATCTTTGCATGTTGTATGCATACTCCCTACGTGCGTTTTAATCTCCATCTAACAGTGAACTACATAGTTGTAAGTGTTGGCATAATTGGGTTATGTGTTTGAATGTCGCCTTCGTTATGTTATTCATGCTGTTGTGGAAAATTATCGTCATTTTTTCGTATAGGCTACTGATGCGAACTTGCCCAGTATTTGTGTACGGCACCATCGGTGACATTGTTGAAAATGGCGTTCGATTGATGCGAAAGGAACTGGATGACCCTATGCTTGCTAGAATCATTTAGAGTGATTTATCCTTGATCTATTTATTCTTCCATCGTTTATTTTATCCTGATTACATCTTTAGCTGGTTTTCGAAAATCGAAAAATTAGCTATTAAAATTAACCCGTTGATGGGATTGTCATTTTTCGTACAAAAAAACTGTAATTTCTCAAAAAAAGCAAATTTTTGAAAAAAGGAAATTAAAGAAATTCTTATATTTTGAACGTCTTTTTGAGCACAATCTTTTGGTCATTTCAGGTGATCAAATATATAGCCTATTTCTAAAAACCACAAAGACTATACTTTCCAAGAATATGAATGTTTTTACTCGACACTATTTCTGTTTCTTCAATATTTAACTTAAAAAAACAATTTTGAGTTATGGTATTTTAAATTCTGTAAGTTTTTTCAGTTTTGAGTTTTTATATTGTCGTTGATCCTCGTTTTAACTTCCTATTCGAGGGCTTTTTCTAAACATTTCGACTTTCTTCAAGTGTTAAATATCCATGAATTCAATTCTGGAGTTATTTTGACCCTTGGCCGAAAATATGGTTCCCTGAAGTGGGGGAGGGGGGATCCGAAATTCAATTATTTTTATGCTATCCAGTGAAGTATCAAAACGTATGTTTTTTTACCTTTTGAGTCCATTTCTGACATTATTTCATAAAAAAATTAGAGGTATCCCTAGAGGGGGGGGGGGGGAGCTCGATTCAAAATTTTGGAAAATTGTTAGTTTGGTATCAATGGACCAAACTCCAAGATGCCCCAGAAAGAGGAGACCAGGGGAGGGGGGGGGGGTCCAAAAATCAAGTTTTCGAAATTTTCGAGTGAGCTATTAAAATGTATGGTTTTTGACCTCTTGAGTCTATTTCTAACATTATTTCATCAAAAAAACCTAAGAGGTGCCCCAAGGGAGTGAGGGTGGGGCTCGACTCAAAATTTTGGAAAATTATAAGTTTGGTATCAATGTGGAGATACGGTTTTTGACCTTGAGAATTTATTTCTGATGAAGTAAATTTGGACTAAATTCCAAGATGCCCCAGAAAAAGGAGCCTGGGGGGGGGGGATCAAAAATCAATAGTTTTCGAAATTTTCGAGTGAGGTATTAAAATATATGTTTTTTAACCTCTTAAGCCCATTTCTGACATTATTTCATCAAAAAAACCAAGAGGTACCCCAAGGGGGTGGGGTGGGACTGGAGTCAAAATTTTGGAAAATTTTATGTCAAGTAGTTATCAGTGTGGAAGTACGGTTTTTTGACCAGAAAAAACTATTTCTGATGAAATAAATTTGACCCAAACTCCAAGATGCCCGAGGATGCCAAAACGAGGGGGGGAGGTAAAAAAAATCAAAAGTTTTCGAAATTTTCGACTGAGGCATCAAAATGTATGTTTTTTGACCTCTCAAGTGCGTTTCTGACATTATTTGATCAAAAAAAGTAAAAGGTCCATTAGGGGGTGGGGCTCAACATAAAATTTTGGAAATTTTAAATTAGGACATCGATGTATTTTGTATGATTTTTGATCTTTGAAATTTTTTTCTTGCGAAAACATTCTGGACTGAAATCCTAAAATGTCCCTGAAAGATTGGGGAGGGGGGATGGGGATATGTATCAAAAATCAAAATTTTTCGACATTATCGAGTGATGTATCAACATGATATTTTTTCATTTTTTCAACCTCATGTAATTTTATTCAAAAAAATCAAAGGCAACTCTAGGGGATGATGACGAGGGAGATGAGACTCAAAATTTTAGGAAATTTCCAGTGAGTTATCAAGCGGGCGTGTGTTTTTCAACCTCAGGAATCTGCATCTGGATTAATTTCGACCATCATTCATCTTTTGTTTTTTTTTCATTTTTTGCATTCAGTAATATCAAAAACGGATTCGGAAGTACAAGTAACGTATATGTTGACTTTGATACTTTGCTGAAGCACACTGAAGGAAAAATTATGATTTTTGGTCCCCTTCCCCCCTCCTACCCTCGTCTTCCTCTCACCTAACCAAGACCTCCTTCGGCGGACTGCCGTAAAGTTATCTCAGAAATTGATTCCAGAGGTGAAAAAATACACAGTTGATATCCAATTCAAAAATTTTCAAAGTTTTGATTATGCACCCACTTCACTCGGGTTCAGTTTTGGTTTATATCTCAATTTTGCGTATAAAATTGGTCTTTTTTTGAAAAAATGATAACCTGGGGTTATGGGGGAGGGTACGTAGAAGCCCAAAAATAATTTTGAAGAAGTTTTTCTGACATATGATCTTATTATTCCAAATGTGCGATGTAAAATTCATCAAATTAGCTGGAATTTTTATGAGACGTTACCACTGGGAAGAAAAATATTGAATTTGAAAAAAATCAGTGAACCGGTTTCTTGAGTATTCGCGAATGAAATTTTCAAATGCTTCTAGTGCCTTGAATAAAGCAGTTTCCTGAAATTTGCAGATAACCTTTTCGATGGCACATAAAAAGATGTACAAAAAAGGTTCTTTACAGTTTTCATTTTTGTGAACCGGTTTTCGAGATATTCGCCTTTGAAGATTTCAATGCTCTCTAGCGCCTTGAATTTAGCAGTTACGTGAAAATTGCACATAACCTTTTCAATAGTACTTGGAATAATACGTAAAAAAGTTTATGTACAATTTTTATTTTTTTGAACCGGTTTCCGAGATATTCGTGATGGAAAATTTAAATGCTCTCTGACGCTTTGAATTTAGCAGTTATGAGAAAATTGTACATAACCTTATTGATAGTACTTAAAATGATGCACAAAAAGTGTCATGTACAGTTTTCATTTTTGTGAACCGGTTTTCGAGATATTCGCGATCGAAAATTTCAATGCTCTCTAGCGCCTTCAATTTAGCAGTTACGTGAAAATTGCACATAACCTTTTTAATAGTACTATGAGTAATACGTAAAAAAGTTGATACATCATTTTTATTTTTGTGAACCGGTTTCGGAGATATTCGTGATCAAAAATTTCGATGCCCTCTAACGCCTTGAATTTAGCAGTTACGAAAAAATTATACATAACCTTTTTAATAGTACTTGAAAGAACTTACAAAAAAGGTTATATACTATTTTCATTTTTGTGAACCGGTTCTCCAGATATTGGCGATGGAAAATTTCAACGCACTCTGGTGCCTTGAATTTAGCAGTTACGTAAAAATCGCACATGACCTTTTTTATACAACTCGAAAAGACTTGCAAAAAAGATCATGTACCAATTTCATTTTTATGAACCGGTTCTCGAGATATTCGTGATGACAGTTTTCTTTTTTCCAAAAATTATGAATTTTGCTTGAAAAATCTGAGGTGAGAAGTTTTTCTAATGCATTTGCTGCGTTGGAATCCCCCCTCCAATATTTATTCAACTCGGACATGAAAATGACCTGATATTTGCTTTTAATTGTTCCCGATCTTGGAACTTGAAAATACCTACAAGATGAATTAGAGTTGTAAAGGAAGAAGCTTCTGCTATTTCCAACGATATAATAATTTGTTGCTTTCTCACCAATTAATCGTCCGCATTGCTTATTTCAACAGTAGTATCTTATGTTTCCAAAGTTCTCTGCAAAATATGCAAATACACAACGCAATTTCCGGATCGATTTCAAAAACTATACTCCTACGGTTCGGCGACGTTCCAGCAACAAAAAGCCTGCAGATTACCCAAGTCATCCTCGGTTGAATTCTCATCGCAACGACGACGAGCCACTACGAAGACCATCTACGACGAGCATTACTATGTCGTGAAGATGAGGTACCAGGCTGAAATTTCGTACACGCATATACGCGGTAGCTGCTTTCAAAGACGACCGAACTATAAGGTTATATCTGGGTAAGCACGGTAGAAGACAGGCGGATGTACCCGTAAACCTCCCTATTCGTAAATAATGTCCGGAAATCGCGATCTTATCCGTACGTTGCGAGAGGTTTAAGTATCCACTGTTTAGATCGCAATATACACGACATGTACAGGAAAGAAGCCTTTGTGCTTCGGTGCTTTTTTTATGGTACACGACGCGCTGCGCTGTACAAAATAGCGAAGGAAGATATTGTCGTTCAGAGCCTGTCGAGCTGCTGGTTTTTTTGTTTGTTTCTTCTCTATTTTCAAGGTTATTCGTACGTGAAAAGTACTCGCGAATGGATGGAATTTTGTTAATGGTACGAAAAGTTGTGTATTTTGCAGAAGTATTCGACGTAGAGTTCGGATTTATGGTCTTTATGGACGTTCTCTAGCTGCAAGAAGATGAAAAGAAATCATAACGAATGCAAAAAGATTGGAAAAAATCGAAATGAATCTCAAAGAATAATGTACGAATCGCCTGACACCTCCGAATTCGTCATCACTCCACGTGAAATGATCCGACGAGAGAATTTTCATCACCGATCAAGGGGATACAACCGGTTCGAACACCTTGACCTATCCAACGCTACGTGAATATCGCAAATATCGTTGGTTCGCATAAAAGAGCACTTGACTGACTTCTAGTCAATAAAAAAACAACCGTGCGCGTTTTGTTGACACAAAAAGAATCAGAAGAGAAAGAATACAATCGAAGCATTCAATTTCATTCTCATACCACCCACCCCCATAATCGAATCGACTTCCTTATTCCGACTTCCTAGTTGCCTTTGCATGGAAACGCATTCGTGAGAATGTAACTACCTTTTCGAGATTGTTTTACATTTGAAAAAAACAACCCTGCGAGTGGATCCGCCGCCGACCTACATATCGATGGGATGGAAGACGACGAAAAATGCAAAGTCGATCATTAATCTTGAACCTCGGTTGGATTTTTCGTCGTGTTGTTTTTTTTTTTGCCTCGAAATTCTATAAACTCGGTTGTAATAATAAGAAGTAAACGTTTAAGAGGAACGTTGCGCAATAGAATACGTGTTACGTACGACAAAAGAAATGCCAACGAATAAAAGATACTCAAATAAAAGACCGAGTCGATTGTCAAACAGCACAGACATTGCACTTTTACTATGTCGTCGGCCTTTTGTTCGCTGCACCAATCGAGACTCCCTTTTACCTGCAAGATGCTTCGAACATGCAAAAAAAAAGAAAAGAAAAGAAATGTAAAAGAAAAAAAAACTCGTCGAGTATTTTTTTTTCCTTCTTCGATGTTATTTCGAGCTACCTAAAAAAAAAAAAATTGGTCCTGAAAACATACCACAGTAGCTAGTACGAGTTGCAAAGAAGCATTTGTTCGGCAGTTTGGTATTCGATGGGTTTATACCTCTCTTGTTCCATCATCGAGACGTATCTACGTGAGAAATATTCGTCTAAATGGTCATTGTTATAAGTACCGCGCCGTAATACCGATTCAATGTCAAATATTTCCAAAATCTTGGAACGTTCGCATCACGTAAATTTTCTCCTTTTACCATATTTAATTGTTCGATAATTCCGGTTCCAACCAGTTGTCGAGTTAATGTACCTGGGTTCGAGTGGAGCATGATTTAATAATCGAATTTGTATAATTTATTCACTTCAGCGTCTCGTAACTTGAAAACGAATAGCGCCGATGGAGAAAATTCTTCGATTGTTCGAGTTTCACGTTTGGTCGTAATTCCCGTCTTAGTGCATGGCTTAGGTACAATGTTTCACATGTATCTTTCAAGTAACTACCTATTTTAGCTGAAATGATTGACCGGATTAGGTATTATCGAGACTTAGGAGAGAGGAAATTTACATCTGTGTATTAATTGCGCATCCAGCTACAAATTAATCGAAAGTTATTGCCCAGCGATGAGTCAGCTCGAATGAACTAAGGTGAAGACTATGAGCTAACTCGTACGTGCGAAATTACACCAGGGTTTCAATGCTTTTGCATCGATGTTTCGAAAGATGGATTAAGTTTTGAGATGTGGTGCACGTTCGTTGGTTTGGATATTGAAAATTGGATGAAATTTCACCGAATTAATTGTGAAAGGTGTTGAAATATGATGAAATGAAATGATAGTAGAACTATAGAAGTTATCGAAAAATTGAATTTTGAAAGAAAAAATTATTTTAGAGGCAGAAAATTATTTAAATGTTTCCATAAAGTCGTTTAGATGTAATAAAGGTATAATAAAACATGGAAATTAATCAAGATATCGAAATAAATATAAAATCAAAATTAATAAAATAAATTAATAATTTGAAAGATGCTGTAAGCGTTGATAAAATAGCATTTAAAATTCAAAAATATGGTAAAAATTTCTTGAAAATATTTACTTAAAATTAAATATTGATGAAAATAGGTACATCAAATTTTTCCTGAAAATTTACGTACTAATCTAATCAGTAAAAAAATTGAAAATTTCTAATAAAAATTACACGACAGTTGAGAAAAAATTTGTTCAAAATTTTCCAAATCATAAATTATTTGAAATGCATGTAACAAAAGTACCGGAAGATGGTTCAAAGTGCCAAAAAAAAGTTGAACACTCAACTAAAAGAATTTGGCCAAAAAATCAAAAAAATTAAAAACTTGAATTTTCTTGAAATTACTTAAAAATTTGACGAATGAACCAAATCATTTTGTTTGCAAACACAAATATTCGTATTTGAACGAAAGCACAAAAAAATCAACAAAATGTTATCGAAACTGTGAAAAGTGTTGAAAACATCAATTTTTTCTAATGAACAGGAAAAATATTATTAATTGATGAAAATCATTTCCGAAATTGACGAAATTCTGAAAAAATTCAACATATTAAAATAAAATTTTTTTTTAAAACCATGTCGACGATATTTTCACAATTTTCAAAAAATTTTATATCGATTTTCAAAAATTTTTGAATACTTTTTCAATGTTTTACACGTTTTTTTTGGATAATTTAAACAATTTTTTTAGTTTAAATAATTTTTGTAACAAATTAAAAATTTCTTTTTGCAGTTTAATCAATTTCTGTACTATATTTTGAATATTGAGGTAATTTTTATGATTTTTTAACCATCTACATTGATGATAAACGATTTTTGTAAAACCTTGAAAAAACCTCGTGACATGTTCACCAGCTCCTTCCAATGGACTGATTTTGGCCATTTTAAAAAAAATGTGTTTTTTGTTGTGGGAGGTCCATACATTTTCTGATTGGAAACAGAAAACATCAAATTTCGTGGCTTTTTATAACATTTTGACATTTTATCAACTTTTTTGAATTTTTTTTTCACAATTGAGACAAAATAATCATAATTTTGTCTTTTTTTCTTTTTAAATTTTCGACCTGTTTTCAAGTTTTCCGGAAATAATTCTTAAATTCGAGACAAAAAATTAAAATTTTTCCAATTTTTTTGGAAAAAATTTCAGAAATGTGTCTTTTTTAAACTTTATTTCAACGATTTTTTTGACCAATTTTGACAAATTTTTTCATAATGTTTTCAAGCAACGAGGTCCAAAAATTTTCTAATTTGAGGCAAAAAGAATTAAAATTTCGTCATTTTTAAAAATATTTTTGATATTTTATCAACTTTTTTGAAATTTTTCTCAAAGGTGTGACAAAAAACATCATTTTTTTGTCAAGTTTTTGAGAATTTTTTACATTTTTTCAAGTTTTGTGAGAAAAATTTTCAAATTTGAGACAAAAACCCAAAATTTTGAAATTCGTTCAACTTTCAGTAACATTTTTTCAATTTTTTTTAGAAAAAATTTCAGAATTTGAAAATTTTGTTACTATTTTTCAAAATCTTAAAAATTCTATTTCAATTATTTTTTTCGATTAATTTTGACAATTTTTTTTTCAAAATGTATCTTTTTAATGTGTGAATGTGTCATCAAAGCATCGAGATCCAAAAATTTTCTGATTTGAGGCAGAAAAAATCAAAATTTCGGTAATTTTTAAAACATTTTGACATTTTATCAACTTTTTTCGAACTTTCTTTTCACAATTGAAACAAAATAATCATAATTTTGTCATATTTTTTTTAGTTTTCGGCATTTTTTCAAATTTTGTGGAGAAAATTCTCAAATTTGAGACGAAAAATTAGGATTTTTTCAATTTTCTTGGAAAAAATTTCAGAATTTTGTCTTTTTTTAAACATTTTTCAACATTTTTTAAACTTTGTTTCAATAATTTTTTTTGACAATTTTTTTCATAATTTTTTTTATCGTGTAGATACGTCATCAAACAACGAGGTCAAAAAATTTTCTGATTTTAGGCAAAAAAAAATCAAAATTTCGTCATTTTTAAAAATATTTTTGATATTTTATCACCTTTTTTGAAAAATTTTTGACATTTTTTCAAGTTTTGTGAGAAAAATTCTCAAATTAGAGGCAAAAACCCAAAATTTTGCAATTCGTTAAACTTTTATTCACATTTTTAAAATTTTTTTGGAAACAGATTTGGAAAACTCTGTCACTTTTTAAACATTTTTCAACATTTTTTAAATTTTATTTCAACCATTTTTTCAAAATGTGTCTTCTTGACGTGTAAATGTGTCATCAAGCATCGAGATCCCAAAATTTTTAAATTTGGGGTGGGGTCGTGGAGTAGTCTAAGGGCAGAACCCCGTAGTACTTTATGATTTTTCAACTACAATACTTTTCTGAATTAGTTTGCAGGACATGAATCAATTTTTATGATTTTTATACCATTTTTAATTGACTTTCATGAAATTTTAATATTGTTGTTTTTTTAGAAATTATTCAACACTCCAAATAATTTTCAAAAAATGATTCTTTAATAAAATTGTTTTCGAATTAAATTCAAAGAAATTACTTTTACTCAAAATAATGAAAAAATTTAATTCGTTGTTTGAAAAATTGGATTTTTGTTTAAAAAATGGCAAAAAATTTGAATAGGTAGGTAGTTTTTTTTTGTTGAAATATGTTTGCAAGATTTCATACTATTTTTGCTTGAAATATGTGAAAATATGGTTTTTTAAATTTCATCAGTTTCATTCATATTTTTTAAATTTGAGGTAATCTTCAAAAGTTTTTATTTTCTATCAAAATATAATTTTAAAATTCTTAAATAGATTCTATTTTTCATTTTTTTCAAACTGACTTCGACAAAAATCGATTACAAAAAATATTCAAATTGAAAAATCTTGGATATTCATTTTTTTTGAGTGGTAGAAGGGGGGAGGGAGGAGGCTGGTCATTAGAAGCAATTGTTTTATTTAGTCCAAAGCCAGAAAAATACCCAGTTGTCCATGATTCAAGATCTTTTCCTATCCAAATGTAATAATGTGGAAATTTTTTATTGGAATTTTAACGATTTTTTAACAATTTTAATGTTAGTGGATTTTGATTTTTTTTTAACTAGGTATTTTTACCTGTTGAAAAATTCGTGTATGCAATTGCATGAAACATCAGCAGAATTATAATTTATCAAAGGACTCAAATTGTTCTCAAGAATATTCAAAACCGAAGAATCAACCTGTACGAAGAAACCCAATCCTCCAAATTGATATCTTCGTACCTTACATGCTCAAAAGCCTCAGTTCTCACACATCCACTAATACATAATCAAGACACCTCTGTCATTCGTATACAACTTCAAGTAGTGATTCAACTTTTCCATTTGAAGATCACGAAACCACACATACCACGTACAAAGAACCCTGTGATTTAGTACGAATACGATATTTTCAAATTTCCCTCGGAATTCCGATGATTTTCGAATTATTTATACGATTTCGGAAGAAAAAAAACCTCAGAAAATATTAATTAACGGCCGAACGAAGGTGGATGCTGCGGATACACGTAATCTAGCGAACGAGTAAGAAAAATCTATTCGTGATTTATGTATCGGTTGCGTTTTCGGTGAACATAATTATAGACAAGCGAAGAAGTATAAATTCCCATATATGGGAGACTTTCGCGTCGTCTGTCGATGTGTGAACGTCGACCAACAGATTTATTAGATGCGAAGGCTCGTACACCGAAAAAGGAATCCGATTTAATTATATCTTTGTATAGGTATCCGACGAGAACGAAAAAAGATGCAAGGCAAGCAATAAAATATATAGAAATGTGTACAAAGATAAATCTATTTTATTGATTTTCAGGCTGAATTTTCAAACGATCGAAGACCAGTGTAAGCTGACGAACAAAAAAAAGGGTTGCAGAACGAGTGCATTTTCATCTGTTGATACACCTTGATACCACAAACGAGCAAAAATCGATCAAGTGCTGCCGAAGTGAAAAGAACGGATGCCAAGTCGATCTCACCGATCGTATTTCGATCTCGCAGATGCCCCGTGGAACGTCCTTGTAAAGGATATTGAATTTTGGCAACGAATACCTACACAGATTGCTGCTGCAAAGTAGTGATTATTCATTGTGCAGGCGAAAATGCACCAAAAGAAAGCAGAAGCACGTGCTTAGCGACGAGTCTCGTGCCCGGTGCGGCGGCAGCCATCTGTTGATTTGGTTGAGCGTAAAAATGATCCGGCGTGCGCCAGACTTTCTCGCCAGTGTTTTTGATTTGGGCAAGGCAAGCGGTACCGGTGGCTTTTGTTGTTATTCGGAGTAAAAATCTGTGCGGTGTGGAGCACAGCGCACAGACGCGAAAGAAAAAATATCGAGGCGGACGCGTTGGTTCGGTTGCATCGGAAGGTGGATCTGGATGTGTTTTTGGTGAATCGCTATATACCTATGTGTACGCAGCCCCGAAGGCAGGTGAGACCTGTTGATCCCGAGCGGCACGCGCCAGCTGCCAATATGCTGGAAAACCGACGAGCAGAGCTGGATCATCTGCAGCATCCGTATGGTGTACCAGAGGCAGAGTATCGCAGCATAGAGGTATACGTATGTGTACAGGATATGCCTAGGTTCGCTCTGGATACGTGGAAATACTCTATACTCGATTAACATGGACTAGTGACGCCGATATGCTCAGGCAATGCCATCTGTACGGAGACGAATACCTACACGACATATTATTATACCAGCACCCGCACCTAGTTTTCTTCGTAAACGTCTTGGAAAACACGTACGTGTGATGTGCCTTCTCTCCGCGCACTCTTGCTGGGTACTTTTCATCGTAATTAAAACCAATCCATAAGATACATCTTCGTATCAAGCGGGTTAACCAGTATAGACTTTAATGACTCGCCGGCTGCTCATTACCGCGACCTAACCAATGTTGGTACTGCGCAGGTATATGAGACAACTAACAACGTACACCCCAACCCCGAACTTATCCTGGATTTGTATACCTGCTTGCACCTATATTTAGGCTGCCATTGTAGGAGATATGATTTTTATACCGACAAATTGCAACAAAAGGTTTTTTGTGCCGAATATCATCTGTGGACTTGTCATTCTGGTACAATAGAGGTATCTAGACAGACTGCAGTCTACAATATGCTGATTTGGAGCTGGACTGGAGAACGATGGTGGATGGTGGAGATCGGTTTTGTGATGAGGAGATCGAAAATGAAAGATCTTTTGGAAAGATGAAATGAATTTGAAACCGAATTGAAAATTAGGTTTGGTTTTTGAATGGAAGCTGAACCAAATGAAAATAAGGATAATTTTCATATGTTTTGTTATTCGAACTCAATATTGAATCTTCATTCATAGTTTGAGTTTCGATATTCAATTTCTATGAAGTAAAATCATTTTTGGGGGTGCAGGTAGGAAAGGGGAAATGAATCGATGGACAATAGTGGTAAATACAGGGTTGCCAATTTAGCGATTTTCCCGCTATATCTAGCGATTTCAATGCATAAATATAGCTAAAATTGTACAATTTAGCTATTAGCGGGAATCCTAGCGATTTGAAGATCA